>QNGE01001211.1:0-39214 GCA_008508345.1 Paragonimus westermani
TTTTGCACCCAGCCAAACGAGGAAGTAGCCTTCAAGTGCGTGGACCCCGACTATCTGAGCCTTCCGAACAAACTACCAGAGATCAGGTAGTTAGCCCACGATACTAGCCTTCAAACCCTTGCTCTGACAGAGACCTGGCTTTCAGCGTATATCATTGATAATGAACCGCATGCTCCGGTGCACTCTTTGTACCAAACGGACTCTTCCCGTGGACCCATCGGAGGCCGTGCCGTACGCCTAAGCCAGAAGTTCCCGGTACCAGCTATAGTAGGGAAATTTACCTTCCCAGAGCAATGTGACACGCACCGGATCAAACTTTAACTTCGTAGACGTGACACGCTTCTTGCCGGTTATATGTGCCGTTTGCCGTCACGCAGTGCTGCTACCCTAGACAGACTCACCTCTACCTAGCGTTTTTCCCATCTTCTTATTTTAGGTGACTTCAAAACACCCAAACTCAACTCTACAGTTGTTTCTCATGATGACTCTGACTGCGGATTTTTGAAACCCTTGGCAATGTTGATCCATGAAAAATCCTGGACACCGCATGTCGAACCACTTACAATGGACCATCCAGGACAAAGACCCTGCTTCCTTGGTCTGTATATCACGAGTGAAGCTCGCCTGGTAGATAGGGTGTTCATCAACCCACCACTAGGGCATAGTGACCGCATGCTACTAAACTTCGATTTTATCTGTTACCTGCTTCAAAATGCTGTAACAAAGACTTCTTTCCGAAACTTCCAGAAAGCAGACTGCAGCGCACTGAGGACGTTCTTGAGCATACTCAGCCTCACATCCGACTCAGTGAACTTGAACTACCTTTCTTTTGAAGCTGCCGTTTACAAAGCTCGAAAACTATGGAAGTTCCTCTCTCGTACACTGCTTCCGCGGAACATACGTCGCCTTCTTGAAGTACGTTCTAGTTCTAGTTCTCCAAGCAGAAGCTAACGGGTAAGCCAGAGGATCTAGAAGCCTTTTGCTCCGTACGAACCAGGCAACAGCGGGTATTCCGTCAACGCCCCAAACAGATACACTCAAAAATCTTGTTAGTAGCTCGCGGAACTAAGAATTTTCTTTTCAGTTGCATGCGTTGCCAGAGGAAAAACTAAGACCTAAGTGCTCTCTCAGCAGTTTTCTGTTGGGGGAACCTCCTTCAACCCCCAAGTGGTTGCCGAGGTGTTCAGAGAATACTACTCAGCAGTCTACAATGCAGTTGCATCAAACTGGCATGTATTGCTCTTTAAGAGAAACTACCAATACCCACTCCTGACAGCTAACTCCTCCATGCTCGGCGCCTAGGATCATTTGGTTAAGATCATTCCTTATGGTGTCATGGAACCAGACACGTTCCATCCACGTACCCTCAAAGAATCGGCCATCGATTCAACGACGCCCATCTTTGATCTGTTTAAACAGACACCTGGAGCCGCACCCTCTCATAGGCCTAGAAAAAGGCCACTTTCATACCCAAATTCAAAACAGCTGAACGTCAACCCCTGTGAGCTATCGGCCAATCAGCGTTTCCAGCACCCCATAGAAGACAAAGTAGCAACTGTTAAAACGCGCCACCTCTAAGCACTTACTTACAACTAACCCTTTCTCTCCTACTATCATGACTGCCTTTCCAATCGGTCACGCATAACCAATATGTCAATCTTCATGTATAGTCTGACAGAGACCAAATACAATGGTCATATCTCGGATGCTGTCATTTTCGACTTTGTCAAAGCCCTTGACCGCGTTTCACATGGTCTTCTCGCACATAAACTAGCAGCTTATGGGATCTAAGGACAGTTTTTCAACCGGATTACTTTCTTTCATGGCAACAGCACCTTCAATATAAAAACCCGTTCGGGCCCTTCTCCTCCCTCCTGGTCTCCGCGGGGAGTCCTCAATAGTCCGTACTTGGTCTGCTTTTGCTTCCGTTATACATCGATGATCTCCCTGGGCTTGGTCTTAGCCATGCCATGCTCTATGCTGATAATTTAAAAATCCGGAATGCGTGTGAATTCCAATGCATTACAGATTGGTCCTGACCGTATTAGATGCTGGTCAGATCACTGGAGTCTCCATTTGAGCAGCAGCAAGTGTGCACGTATGTCGCTTGGAGCAAACTCCGGGAATTTATCCGCGATACACAGTGCGCAAAGTGTGGCAAATATCGCGAAAGTTGACCTTAAAAAGGACCTAGGGACTTAGCTGTTGACTGGTTTGTTTTTCTCTTACCACTAACAGATGGCCGCTAAAGGGGATTTGCGACTCTTGGAGTGATAAAGAGAGCCTTCCCCCGCGTGGACAACCATGCCTTCAAACATGTTAGGGAGTCCATATGTGATCAATGCTCGAATATGCTAATCAAATCGTTTACACTGGTTTGAATGGGGAAGTACCCGCCATTGAACGTGTCCAGTGAGTAGCTATCAAAATGATTACTGGCTTGCGACTTCTCTCCCACGAGTCTCTCTTCGAAATTATTGATCTTCTTCCACTTGAGTTTTGAAAAATCCTCGGTGACGTGACTCCTACGCACTTCTTCTCCAGCGCAGGACTCGTGAAACAATTCTCCACCTCAGTAAGTGATGATAGTCGAAGAGATCACGATAAGAAGCTTTATAAGCCTCAACCCCAAACGACCTTCCGCTAGAGACTGTTAGCTGCTTATCTAAGGACCGTTTCAAAGTGTTATTGGATTCCCAACTACTTAGGGAACCCTAGATTAGTAATCTACTCTGTTCTGTTAGATTATTATTTTACTCCGTTTTTGATACTTTCAGTAACCTCCAAGAGCGGTGCTGAGCCCTGTTTTCAGTGACTGCTTTTCAGGTCAATGGAAAGCCGCCGGACATCAAGGAGGACAAACTGGCTGGATCTGGGTGATTTGGGTCCTCAGCCTCAGGTCAGTGTACAAATCGCTGAAATCGCAGCGTGGCTTCAAAGCTCATATGTTGAAAAATTTGCTGATATTCCCATGCTTTCTCCGTCGCTGGCGCTAACAAAGCAGAGGTCAAGATTTTTCGCAATTGAGGTTTCTCATAAAATTTTCGTTTCAGCGAATTTAGAAATCCTATCGAAAAGTTATGAAGTGTTGCCAATCCTGGGTGACTAGTTGTTCGTGGAGATGCGCTCGGTCTAATCGCAACAGCTGCCATTAGGTTGGATCTAGAATAGTCGCGTCTGTGCTGCAGCAGCTGCTTATGAGTCACGAGCCCATTGAGTGATCGTTTTGGGTCCAAAAATGTAGACAGTAGTAGAGGCGACTTTCCTGTTAATAAGGCGCCAAAATACAAGAAAATCATCGTAAACCAAATAGAACAAAATGTGCAAATCTCCAGGTTAATGGTTCACGTGAATACGATCAAACGGGGCAGTCCTGTAATGAGGGAGGGATCGAGCGAAAGTGAAACCGGGCTACACATAAACTAAGGCCAAGAAATGGGGAGTAATGATAAAAAACCACGCCAGCGTATGTAACCACAAGTAAACGTTATCAAGATTTAATACTACATCAAGATCAACGTTAGTAGCAGAAATGGTACGTCAAACGCGTTATTCAAGTTGGTATCTTGTAACGCGCAACCGAAACCAGCGAGCGCGCACGGAATAAATTTGAGTTATGTAACGGGGCGTGCAGCTGTGTTGTCGGTGCCGCTTTAGCTTACGTTTGTGTAAGTCGTGTGCATGGCTTACTGGGCCTTCGGCTCATGTTTGTTCGTATTGTTTCTCTTTTCAGAACTGTTGTTCGAACCCCTACTTCGGAGGACCGCTGTCCCCTGGGGCGTCCACGTTGCCCGAAGGTTGGTCCGTGAAGTCACGGGCATCCGGAGTAGAGTCGGCTGGCCTGCATGTTACAATTTTGTAACGCGCAATCGAAAGGTGGAAATTACCCGCAGGGTATGAAATCTGCCGTTTGACGGAGATGAAATGAGAAATCATTGGATACCGGATAATATCGCCCAGGAATTTGTCACTCATCGACATCCATGACAGAAAGTATTAGGAGAGTTAAAAAGATTTGTTTTGGTCGACCGCAAATCGGTTTATTTGGCGCGGAGATAGTAATTAGCGATGGTAGGTGTTGTGGCGGTATTAATGTAGTATCTTTTGAATAATTTTCTCACGTGTGATTAATATTCGACCGATGTTATCTTACTTTCCATTATAGGTTATGGATTATTCACAGGGCTTTAAAGATGCCTTCGAGGGTCGCGAATTAGCTAGCTTCAGCGAATTCAAAAGTTGCTTAGATAAATACATGATGGATTACAGTTTTCTGTACGTGCTTGGTTCGAGCAAGAAATCAGGCAGTGGACACTTAAAATATGACCATGTGAGTGTGATTGCCGTTGGGTTTACGTGGTAGATGGCGTTCCACTGTATAAAACACAAGCGACGTAAGAGCGAAAGCCGAGGAACGCGACGTGCTCAGTGAGTTGAGTTCACATACTTCCTATTGCACAGTTCCCGCAATGCCGTCAATCACGTTTCAACGTGGTTAGAAGAAATACCGGGTTGGTTGTTAGCTCTTTCACACTGGAGCACAACCACGACCTAACTGCCTTGCTGTACGGTGCACATCCAAGGATTCGTCGGCTCACGGACAGTTAAGTGAACGATCCGAAGCATCTTTTTAAGTACAACACATCAACTGCTGAGTTGATGCAGTATGTTGCGGATGTTTATGGCAAGCATATAACGACCATGGATATTTGCAACATCCACCATCAGTTGAAACCGCCAGTGATAAGTAAGTGGGTTAGCTTGCACTAACGTGGCAGAAAATCTGCCACAAATCCTACAGCATATAGAGAAAAGCGGCGTGCTGCGTATCATCAGAGACGACAACAATAGGTACGCGCACACACGTTTTGCACGCGGACAGCAAGTGCAGTTAGTCAGACGGTTCCTTGATGTGTTGAACGTCGATGCCACTCATGGGACCAACCGCCACGAGCAGGTCCTCCATCACTCCACATTGGCCGCTGTATCCTGATGGTGTATCGGTTCTTGGTTACAGAATGCATTAGTCATGGACGATCCGTGATGTACGCCTATGTACGAAGTGAGAACTACGCATCTCTGCGTCATTTGTTTGAAACATTCCGGGATGTGTTGGGGGAACATATACGCGTCAGAACTTTTGTGATGGATAAAATGGCGGCCCAAATGCGAGCAGCACGAATGGTCTTTGGGTGCAACATTATGTCATGTTATTTCCATGTTCGGGGTGCTGTGAGGAAACATGTAAGTTGCTGTAATAAACCTTATAATCACCATTCAGACGAAATCTTTCAGAAGCCGATATTTGTTTCATCGCATGGCTACTTGCAATAACTCTGAAGAGTGAGTGATCACCTTTGTCTATTCATTTTGAAAGTTCTACCTGGATGTTGCAATAATCAGGCGAACAGTCCCGAGCTCCACGAACTAACTTCCGTGCAGTTCGCTATGTATAAAGCCCATGTGGACCATTCATGCACAGTTGGTTGTTGTTCACGTCGGAAATCGAACAAGCAACCGTCTGCAGAATGCGATTGTGCGATTAAAGGAACGTACTCACCCCAGAGATCACTTCGCCGCGGCCATTAGTGAAATTTTGTCCCACAGCGAGCGGCTAACGCCAGAGTTTGAGATGCAGTGCACCCGCGGTTGCGACCGCCGGGAGGTGGTCAGCGTAGACGTGTACTTTAAGAATACACTATCTCGGCTGACAAAATTCCGCCAGTCAGTTGGTGCTGAAGCACCTCCATGGGCGTGCTCCGCTTCTGCACATCAAACTGCTGGACGTGTTCACGTTAATCGTACTCCGTGTGACGTCAGTTAGCAGGTTCAAGTATGTCACGAGGGCACACAGAATACAGTGGAAATATGCGACGGCATGTGCGAGCGCAATTTCTATAAATCAGTGTGGTTACCACGTATTCACATGTTGTCCGTATTCAGCGCGTTGTTGATAACTATGACCGCATTTGCCCCAGGCCGCTTCTCAATCCATCGACGGTGGCTTGCTTGATACAATCTGTCCAACAGCATTATGTGCCGCGGAGAGGTCACGGTCGGCTGTACGAATGCAGTTCGATGGGATTACAAAATGTTGTATCACCGGTTAGCATCGACCTCAAACACTGTCACCTCCGGTGTTGAAACATAAACAGAGACCGTGTGCAGCGTCATTAACCATTGATGATGTCTCTGAAGATGAGTTTCGCGTTGTTCCCCTACGCAGGCAGGTCCGTGTGAGTGTTGGTGATTGACTACGAGGAAGTCGCTGACAACTGCAAATGATCCCCACCTACCATGTTACATACCGCTTAAATTGAGACCAACATACACCGCAAGAAGAGAGCTTCTACTGAAAGGGGACTGAAAGCAAGGAGGCTTTGGGAATAATCCAGGTAATGATAACATGTACGTATGATAAATGTTTTCCGACATTTCACCATCATTTTCACGTCGTGGCGTTATGACTATAGGGTGCACTTGGGCTGACCCTCAAACGGATCACTCCGGAAGGCTTCATGTGGTGGTGTTTCACTTCTCGTTCAACCACTTGGCTTTTTGTAAAACACATGGAATTCCATCTTCTTAGGGGTCATATAATTGCAAACGCTTGCCTATTTCTTTGTTGCTATTATGCCAAAGTAGCTTCCGATTACGACTACATTGAGCAGTATATACATCTAGCAGATTACGCTGACTTGCGCCCGCATAATGTTTGACAGTCAACATCTGCAGCCTTATCTACTCACTCACGGCGCCTCCAAATTTCAGTGGTTTCCAGTTACACGTGGAGATTATCATAACACTAGAACCCTGCTAGCACAATTAGGTATAGATTACGCAAAAACCCAATAGGCTTTACATTGACCAATGCGAATGTGCGTTAGGGATTAATTACGTTTGTGACAAACATAACCCGAAATTACCCTCAGTGTGTAGCGCGAAATCAATCCGATTGGTTCATTTTGTCCACCGTAGAAAAGCCGTAAACTATCCCTAAAACGGCGTAAATTATCCCGATTCGCTGCAAAATATCTCTACAACAACGTGGACTGGTGCAATTTGCTGTAAACCATAGGTCTCAACGCCGTTACAGAACGCTTTACATATGGAAACGGTCCTACAGCCTAGTAAACCAACACTAAGTGCAACGTCGTATGTTGCTCGGACAGCGGGCTATGGAATACATCCAAAATGAGAGCGGAAATCAAAGAAAACAAGATGGAAAATGTGATGACAAAGGAGGATCACAAAAAGGGTGGAGGATGGGTAACTTGCAGGTCCTCCAGCATTTCACCGCTCTATAAAGAAAGGAGTGGTTGTCAATTAAGCAACATATGAAGGGCGATAAACATTGACGACTGCCATCAACGTGGACACGAAAAGCGAACTCCGAGGATACGGTTAAAAACTTTCGCATTAGGTTGACAGTTTAACTTACACACACTTCAAATTGGTCCGTGAGGTTTTATGTATATATATATGATGCACCAACTGCAGTTAGGTGTGAGCTACATACGTATGTTTACAGTTTCATATAACACCATATCGTTGATCGATCTATGTTACGCACATGTAAGAGCCAGAATACACGATGCTGTTTTCTAGGGGTAATGAACGCAAATTATTCATCCGTTTCACAAATATCAACGTGGTATATGCTAACATGTTTGCTTTGCCTGCTTTTTTCTCTTCTTGTTCTTCCTACTCCACCTCTGTCTCGGGGGTTGTAAAACCAAATTTCCATCCACGTGCTCACGTCTTCTCTCTTGGTCTCTGAATATGGAGAGGCCTCGACAATATCACTTCTGCTTTCATCTGAGATTAACATAACGTTTACACTCACCTTTGATAGCGCGTCGCAACGTGGAATCCCTGAATGCTATCTACCCTTTTCCACCCGCATAAGTCATGTGCAACGCCATTCCGGTGTCTATGGCTTCCCTCATACCCAGACGAACAAGTTGCCGTGCGGAGGGGCACTCAACCCATGCAAGTAATCCATCTACAACAGTTACTATAGTTCAAATTAACCTACCACAACCTTCCTGTATAGCAGGTTTTTTTAGCCAGACTCCAGTTCCTTTAACCGTTCGACAGTCTGGACGGGAAACAGGTGAGCACGTATGTCACGCTCATCTCCTCCACTGGAGGAACCTTAAATCATTTGATAAGTGTCTTGACGTTGTTATATGAACGCCAACTCTTTCACAACTTGATTTAGGGTCATCATCATGTTGGTCTGTTGCCTCAACAGCGTGTTCAAAAATTCCTTTGGAACAGGGACAGTTGTTGTATCCAAAGACGAGCTGGAGGCAGACAGTGAAGAGGCAACCTGTAGGAAAGGCGGTGACAAAGAATGTGAAGGAGGGGGCAATTAGTTGGGAGACATTAGGGTTGAAAAATGTGCCATCTGTGGTGATGTCGCAGAAGGAGACATTTCAGTAGAACGCACAACGGGAGACATCGTCCTGGGAAGGAAAACGCACGGAGCAGCCGGTGTGGGTGGGCAAATAACACTTGGGGAAGACAGATATGTGACGGGTTTGGAAGATGTAATTTGAGGGGACGTTGAGGGCGACGGCCTGGAATCATGAACAGTCATGATGGGCTGAGGGAGTTGGGTTGAATCGACTGAGCCAGTGCACACAGCAAACGTTGCATACTGTGGTTGTCCCACGTTGCTGCCGCGCAATGGGGCCCCAGATTCATCAGATGACGACAACGACAACAGTCGTTTGGGGGCTTGCTGTGCACATAGGTTGAAGCATAAACGCAAGAATTACCCGATGCGCTAGATACGCCTTCCCATCTTGACAGTAACTTTGGAAGAGTCTAGATCTGATGTATTCTCTGCCTTCTTGGCGTATCGCCTAGCTTTCAAATAATCGTCTGGAAACAATGAATTGAAATTGCTTGTGTGGAAGACGACAGTCACAGGTAATCGCGAGAAGACAGGAGGTGGTGCTAGGCGAAGTTAAACAGTTTTACTGGAGGAGGGGCCGGACCCACTCGGCCAAGTCGCAATACCATCTTTTATCCATGATAAACTGAGGACAGCACAAGCTTCCTCACCTTGGTCAACGAAATCTACGGCGGAGTACATATGAAACGGAAACGTTTCATTTATTAACAAATAGGGTTTACAGTGACGAAAGAAATTTACATTGAACAGTTATGTGTGAGAATGTGAAATAGGCATACAAACGAAGTGTGCATCCAGCGGAAGAGGCAAACACTTGGCCATTATTCGCGATACCGGCGCCGTGGACATATCTTCGCTGGGTCCGGTCACTATAAACATAATGTTACGGCAACAGACTGTGTGTGAACAAAGGTCTTGCAGTTTTCCGAAAGGGGTCTTATTGAACTGTACAATCGGGGGTATCAGGGTGAAGTATAGTTACAATGCGGCAAGGGTGGTTGTCAATGATCACAACGTTATTGGGAGCACAGTTAGTCAACAAAATGTGAGCAGTGACGAAGTGCTGGGATTTTCACAGGCATACCGATATCTGAATGTAAGGTAACACCACCCACCACATCGAGTGCAGACATACGTTCTGACCAACGTCTGTAAATCTGACTAACAGGTTTAGTTGGACCATGAACCGTAGATTTCAATTTGTACATGAATGATTCAGATGCGAACGCTGAAAACTTGTTCAGGGTACCGTGGTTTAAAACATCGTCAGCAAGATGGACAATCGAATGTAAATTATACACCATCTCACCTTGACCATACAGTCGTGAAAAATTCAACCTGAAAACATTGATCAATTGTTTAGAGAACTCATGTTAAGCAAGGTGGAAAAAGGGATGACAAAAAAGGTAAATAGCTACAGAAATATCTAAAAAGATTCCATGCTTCGCATCGTCCAAAATACCTCTCAAAACAACAGGACCTGGGTAAAGCAAAAACTGTCTACATTCTGTTGCTTTCCACTGCTTGAACTCAAGAAGCCCACGACATTTGCGGGGGGGAATCACAAGTCCAGCTTGTTTGACACTGCAGCATTCTAGCATTGATTCGGTTAATCGCTTGAGAACTAATGCGAGCGTTCTGTGACATAGACCCGGAGGTTCAGTTGCTGATCAAACGACGGACCCCACCCAAACATACAGAATGCATGTAGTCTAATAGGAAACAACGTATCATATCAATGGAGAGGGAACAGAATGGAGAGGCGATTGCTGAACGTGAGGCGCGAAAAGTACCATCGGTTCTGGTGGAAGAGTCATGTAGAGTAAACGTTACCTTGCGATTGAAGTACAGTTCTTTCTGGTTACATTTATCACAGCCATAATAAGCACCATGGCTACGTACTTGTTTAACAAAAGAACGAGCCGGTGTATCAGAGATAATGGCCTTAAGGTTTGCGCTCACGTTGGTCTCCGCAAACAGTATACCTGCTAATAGCACACCACGCTTTTCATTAACAACGTCAAGAAGATAACAATTGATGTTCTCCGGTTTGCCCTCTCCACGGTAGATGCCAACAATGAATGGTTGCGACAAAGACGGCTCGCACAGACGGCATAAGATAGGCCATAAAGTGTACTTCCCCGACTTGGTCAGTGACAAGCCACCTATATTCAAATGTACTGCAATGGTGACGACGTCCCGCAACTGGTGACAAGCCAACGTTTGTGTAATGCTATTAGCCAAACCGAAATGTGCAGATTTACCAGGATGCAATCCACGTATCAACGAAGTTCTCGGAGTTTCCATTAGTGTACTTGCATCCGACGGTAGTTCAGGCAGTCTCTCTCTCAGAATTTGCAACAGCCGATTGACTTGCACTCTGGGAGTATCACTTGAAACAACCCAATCTCGAAACAAGTCGACAAGATTGTTCGACAACACAGACTGAGCATCATCAGCATCACCGGTTTCCTGCAACAATTCACACTGTTCTGCTTGCTCGGGAACATCTAGCATTGTGAGTTACAAAAATGAAGTATTTACAAACACCTTCCAACAAACTGGGTTTATGGCACTCAACAAGCTCCAGCTCAGCGTTGGAAATGTTTGCGAAAAACTTTCCACGACACGGCGGGCGTGACGGTGAATAGTGGAACGACTGATCAGTAATTCCCTACCCCACTAGGAGCAACATATGTTCGTCAATATTGTGACATCCACGCCTACCGTTGCCGCACGTCACCTGTCTACATGTGCACGCGTGTGTGTTCCTCTCTTTCTCTCACCCCGGCCCCGAACGAACCAATCCTGTTACCCACACAATCGACTGGGTGACTGCTTGTCATATTCTGTCTCATCACTATTATGATGTCATTCGCTCGTGTTGGATAAAGCTACGCGCTATTGCCGTCACGTGTTCTCAACCTACTCTGGAGCGACTACGTGTCAGGGCTCGCAGTTTAACGTGGTTCTAAGTTGTAACAAATATAAACTCACATTTTTTGAGACAGCTGATTGTTAGATATCTTCAAACGAAGCAAATAAATTACAGCGAACGTAGGAACCTGTCAAGAGAAACCAGATGAAATTGGAATATGACGAAATTGAACGCGCTGTAGCTAAACAAAAACGACTATACGTACAATGAGTGATTTCTTATATTTGAAAGTTTTTCTCCTCGGTTCTCATATGAACACATTCATGGAGACAAGTAATGATAGCGAAGTTAATCAGGCAACATTTTATTCACGTTCCTCTTTGTTGATCCCTCATTGGCCACAAAACGCAGCCGTAGTTTATCCCAAGATTGACGTGATTCATTCCTAAAGCTCACACTTATCAAATGCCGAGCGCATTTCGTCCCGTAAGTTATCTCGAAATAATCCCTAATGTGTGCTAGCAGAAATTTATCAACCGTCGGCACCTATTTCACGGAATATCGAACGTACAAGTTCGCGAAAAATGGTTTACAACTTACACGGCGCATGCTTATTACTCATTCGTTGCTAACTCCTTCTGCCTACCAGATCACAAAACTTCAGCTATCTCGTGAACCTATTTCGATATAGAATTAGCGTCATTTATCGGCGTCCTTGATAAAAATCGTTTACGCATTAAAGCGAAATATTTCCCGCAGCACAATGGGCATAATTTATACTTTTCTGAATAGTCCGTCCACCATCATTCACGTAATATTTCAAACTCACATGTTAAAGGTATACCAACGACAACATTCACTTCCTGCGGATAATTTCAAACTAAGGAATGCTAGGAAGCTTTATCAAGAGGATTCTGATTGCAAGAAGAAGGATTGACGTCAAGTAAGTAGATGAAGATAGGGACTGTGGTCACCGACTTCCTACGGAACGGAAAACGATCGTCAGACACTCAGAACAGCACCTATGATAACGGAAGGGTACATCTGACTTCGCCAGAATGACCACGAGCGACGTGCATATTTCACTTTCTGTGGTCGAGTGGGTATCCACTTGACTCTCGTCCACCGCAGTGGTCCAAACGGCCAATTGTTCAAACGACCCAAAGATGAAAAGACCAAGAAAGGCCCTCGACGGTAACGGTTGAGTGAAAAAGGTATGGGTAGAGACAAAATTGGGGACGTGTCAATAAAACTGAAGCGACTCACTGGTATCTCGAGACTTACTGAACCGAATAGGCCACTGAAAAACAGAAGGACTGCACTCAGGGATGGGCTCGGACGACGTGGTATAAATAATTACACACGCGGCGTGGGAAGGCAAAAGTTCAGCGTTGATCAATCAATAAGTACGTGAAGCTGAAATATCCCACCGTGCAAATACTACATCCCCTGAAATTCCAACAAAATAAGGCGACAGAGATGGCGCGCGTAATTTCACGTTCAGTCCCGTTGCCAGTAGAGTTCAAATAATTCGTGGCGACGCTTCTAATAAATTGTATAGATAAAGTTTACAAAAAGATATGCACAAAAATTACAGAATGACTCGCCAGAAAAAACTATGAACAGCGGACGCTACAAAAGTCCCGACAGTCAACAAAATAAAGGAACGCGGTAAGGCCTGGAAACAAACCGTACATTTTCAGCGATAGGATAAGTAGCTAGCCTGTGTTGTGGTTATAATCTGTATTCAAACATAGAGACATTGTTCTTATGCTGCACGAATAATTAAGTTGCACAGAATGCCTATTACATTGCGGTTTCATCCGCTGATCTGCTGTGTTATTGCTACGTCGTAGGAACAAGTCCTGGGTTTGAGCCAAGTACACTCACGACTACTGTTGCGTATCTCCAACTACACGGCACGACCAAGATGCTCATGATGATATATTTTTACACACTGGAAATTCTGAACACTCACTCGTGTTCTCGGGAGATTAAAGATCACCCAGGACGCCTTGAAATTTAGTATATTACCCGTGAAAAATGTTAGAGAAGAAAGCGCCACATTTTCTATCAGTCGTTAGCAAGAATGCGTATGCTCTGATAAAAAATCTGGCGTTCTTGGTATCTCCCGTATTCGTAGCCTTTGTGCGCTTCTTTGGATCATATGATACCCAAGCGTATTCGGTCTTTCAACTTTGTGACTACGGGAAGAGCAAATTTTCATGCCTTATTAAACAAGATGGTCGAGGAGTCCGTGTATTTATTCCCTTACTTTAAACTCAGGCTGCAAGAAAAAATTTCGGTGATCACTCGCAGATTCAGCCAAATGATCGACAAATCGCAAGAATCAATATGCATGGCCCTCGGCAGAAGTTGTTTCTACTGATGCCGACCTTTTCCAGTCTGCCAGAGCTATCTGTGAACAGTTTTATGAGGTTAAGGCCATGATGAATGAAGAACCGGCTGTGTTATATTACACCAATAATGTTGGAATGCAGGCACACCAACAACAGCGACAGTTTGGAAAAGTAACTTATCAGATGAATGTGGCAGTTGAGCCACATCATCCTATTGTGAATTCTGTTCAGCATTGGGATAACCGTGAGTGGCGGTCGTGAACATTCTTGACTTCTGTGTGTATTCTTCGATTCCAAATGCCACGAATGTGACAAAATACGTTCCATTCATGCAGTCTGTCGTCGTTCGAGGACGTGTTTCGTCCAGACTACTTTAGGAGATCAAAGTCTCATATGACTTCCAATCCGTCGCTCTTACCGTTAGTTCTCCTAATTCTGTTGATCACGCAAAATATGACACAATCATTTACTGTTAATGGTACTCCCAACACATTACTTTATTGTTGACATTAGTAGTACTGAATCTTCTACTGTTAATGACTGTATGAAGTGGCTAGAACCTTTTGTTTACTTGAAGCTTGCTAAATTTTCTGCTGAGGATAGTACTGGAGATGATTTACATATTCTAGGCGAATGTGAGCTTGCGCTCACAGATACGCAGTCCATCACCTTTACATGCTGACCATGCCTGATCGCGTCAAGTTCAATCCGTAGTGCACTGGGCTCAGTGACGTTGCAGGCTGTTAACTCGTCGGCGTGTACGAGGGCGTTGCTGGAAATAGTATGCGGGAGGTGGTTGATATAAATGTAAAACAACAGAGGGTCTTGCAACGACCATTGGGGAACTCCTGCAGAAATGAAAGACGGAGAAGAAAGGTCCGATCAGGTTTCAACTCTAAACGTTCTACTATCAAAAAGAGGGACAATCTATCAAAGAACATCTCTTCGAATACCATAGGCTTCTAGCTTGTTTCAGAAAAGCTGACTGCATTGCTCGATGGTCATACGATTAGAATCTCCCTCTAAGTGACAATAAGTGTCCTCGAGTGTCAATAGGTGGAGACTCTGGCCATGTCTTCGTTATTCAGAGTGCATCCAGCACAGTTGATATCGTGGACATCGGTCTGAAGAGGGATGTGAGCACCTGGTTGTCATCTAACTTATCCCTTGCATATCATCATGAAAGGACAGCAAAAATGGGATTTGCCGCTCTTAGAACGAGTAAGCGCACTTTCTCTTGCATAGACAAGAATGCTGTTCAAACGCTTTACGGTGTGTGAATAAGACTGCTTCTCGAAAAGGCAAATCAGGTCGTGTGTACCGGCCTGGAGAAAGACATACTAGCTATTGGGCTTGTCTAGCGCGCGGCTCTCAAGCTAGTCGCGGGTCAAGGCAACATCGCGTACCAGACTCGACAGGGAATTCTTGGTCTCCCCCACCTGCATTTCAAAGACTTCGAGGTGATTTAATTCCCACACACCTTTGAAATAGGTCCGCCAAAACGATTCTCTATCGTAACGACTGATGACGGTCGATGCGGACATGCCAGGATGTCTTACAAGCTCCGTCCCCGTAACCCTCTTAGGCAGCGGTTCCCTTCAATCAGGGTTATTACCATTGGAATAGCCTTCCTTCTGAAGTCTTCAGCAGCGCTTATAGAGATCGCTTTAAAGCTTCCGTTGCTTCACATTTATCCAAAACTTCCGGTATGTAAGTAATCTTACTCTGATCTTGGCATTCATCGTAATCCCCAAGAACGCTGGTACACCTGGTCCTCAGTTATTGTTTTGCAGATCAATAAACGCCTTTTTGACACTGAGCAATAAAAATCGATTAGATCCGGGCACCTTGAGCCTCCTGTGTCGAACCCGAGAATCCATCGTTGAATCGCCGGGAAAAAGTCCGCGAATTTTGTAATTTGGCGCCGTGTGCATTATTTGGGCTGGGTGATGACTGATCAGGCTCAGAATGTTAGTCGGTTTCTGTTTCGCCCCTTTAAACATATGCAACGTAATTTTAGGTAGATATTCTAGATTTCGAGAGCAAGAAAAAGAAGAAAAAAGCATTGCCAGAATTAAAAGCTTCAGTCGACACCGTCGATGTGCAAGATCCACTAGACTTTGGTGTAAAAAAGAAGAAGAAATCCAAGGCGCTCGATTTATCTGAAAATCAGGTTGAAGCGGATGCGAAGGACGACGTACGTTCCTACTGGTTGTGTGATTTTTCAGTCTCTTGTTGACGAGTTGACGGAAAAGAAGAAAAAGAAGGTGGTTATCACCGAAGAAACCGTTGACAGTCTTGCTGATAAATTAGGCGATGAGCTCTCCTTTGGTTCCAAAAAGAAGAGGAAAAAACCTAAAGCTATTGATGCCGATGCTCTTGAGCCCGGTGCTGTCGGTGACAATGACGGAGATATATTGGCGAAAGAGAATGTGGATTCATCAGGATTTACTTATGATATGGTGCGTCAGTTTAACTAGCCCCGTCATCTTGCCTTGCTTTTTGGAATTGCAGTTGCCATTCCTAATGTGACTGTATCGCTTTTTGTAGCATAGGCGTAGCCTTCAGGCAGGTTTTTCGTGGTTCAGTTTATTGGGGTTTCAGTGCGCCTACTCATGGGTCGTGTGTATTACTGGGGACGGCTGGAGTGAATTACCACTTCACACGTTTCCCTGTTTATAACAGCAGACTCTTCAATGACAGTATATGCATAATTAATACAAATCACTCCTCGACTTTGAGATAAACACAACTGAACTATAGTTGAATGTAATGCAGTGTAAATGACTTCGACTACTTTAGCGAATACACACCCAATTAAGACCTGCAGAGTCTCAAGATATCGTGTGCGCCCTGTTCACTCTGTCACGTCACAGACCATGACTATTCTTAACATCCTGTATGTCTATTTTACATTTGTGGGTATGTTGCCGAAGATAGTGCCAGTACGCCCACACCTATAAGAGTGTGCTACAAGAGTTCTCAGCCAGGGCCCTTAATTCAACAATCTGTACGTCAAAGCAGTGGGTGGGTGGCAGTGTGCCAACACAGATTCCAACCCTCCTTCAACCTGGAGGACCAGGAGTTTGTGGTTTGTATGGTCCCTGCTCGTTGGTCTGTCTGGTATGACTGTCATTGGAATGGTTACACTGCCCAGTTTAGCCCAGTAGATTGTCAAGATGAGGGGTCTGTCACTGCGTCAAGGGTAGTTTTGTTGTGGCGTTGTCTGTTGTTGATGTGATGTGATTCCACAATGCATCGCCCGCCTCACGATATAAACCAGTTTGCCCTACCTGCTACACACCAGGAGGGGGAGGTGAAAACTTGCTACTGCTGACCTCATAACCACTATCCTATCAGATTTAGCTATCAGGCCACATTCAATTCTCACCTCTAACAACTACCCTACAGGCCCATAACAAATGTAGCTAATCACGGTAACATTGTCCCTGCAGGTTCCATATCTTGCCACCAATCCTCCGGCCTACTTTGTCCTTTAGATACATAATGCGAATCATATACCTTAGTTCGACGTTCGCACCACAAAACAGGTGAGCCAACGGGGTAGCAATTAACGTGCCGAACTGGCAGCACTCGCTCTGATGGTTGGGAATAGTGGTGATGTTGTTTGTAGCTCGGTTTGATGGTTTCGGTATTGATAGGTTCGCCGAGCTTGACATTTAAATTGCAACTGTTCCCAACCATCAGAAACCTACATGGGCGCACAGCGCTAAAAACAGTTCGTTGCTGGGAGACCTTTGCATGCACAGGGGCTTCTACACGTGAACAGCTTTTCTTCTTGCATGAATGCCTGTGTCAAAACATTCTCCCGCCAAGTATCAATTACAGACCAGCGCTCAATCATCCACAGGCTTGGGAGATAGCCAGACAAAACGGGAGACGGGGTCAGGCCAAACACGACAAAAATCGACCAACCAGAATTCAGACCAGTAGGTCAACCCACTCTGCTATATAAGAGCAGGCATCGATCCAACTTCACGCACTGATGATGTCACCTCGCTTGATGATGAAACGTTTGCAACCTAAATGCCAAGCTCGGCGAACATATCAATACCAAAGCACTCGCTCTGTCAACTCGATGCTAGTTGTGCAATTCGGGCGCTTCGATAGCCGCCGCTACCGGTCAGATTGGTGGCTGGTACAGTCCTAAGTACGACAGCCGCATTGATAGATTCGATTCTCCTCAATAGTGGAGGTTGTGCCCTCGGCTTAGCAGATTGTGTGAAGGTCGCCTCTAGACGCAGTCTTCGAAACTCTTCATCGTGTCTACTTGTGCTGCAGTTTACCGTAGTGAAGTCGGGGTCAAGGACGCCTTTTACTCGGATCCGACCACTCCTTAAGTGGACATCTCTTACGTATTCCTTCTGGCCGAAGATATGAACGACTAGGAAGGCCGTCTTGTGGCTGCATCTCGTTTAGGTGGCAGGTATGAGCTAGTATCACATTGCTGGGATAATGACCATGTCCTGAACATATTATTTTTAACCATCGGCAGTCTGGACATGTGCGTCGTTGCTATAATTGGCGCCCTCTTTCTCCGAATCAGACCTGTTCTCAGATAGACCATATAGCTGTTACAAGTGACGTGACTCCATCCAGGACTGTTGTGCTTATTGGGACGCGCACTCGGATTCAGATCACGTTAGTAAGTTGTCGCTTTGTCATTGCCTTGGCTTAGCAACGTCCTTATCAACCACAACGATTGGTTTCTAAAAAACTGGCTATGCTGTGGGCAAAACATAGGTACCAAACGAACCTAGAAAGCAGCCTTAGCAATTCTCACTCCGAACATTCTAACAGCTGTTGGACCCAGGTCTCAGGCCACTTATGAAGTAGGTACTGCAGTATGCGGCATAATGGTTCGTTAGTCAAACAAACGTTGGATATCACGGAACTTACCAGGGTTGCTAAATGGCAGACGAAACACTCCTCACGACAGTTCATATGACAAATGTGGAATGGATGTTGATAAGAAGCTGAAATCTAGCCTGATCGCCAACCGTGAGACATGGCTAATGGGAAGAGCTAAGGAACTGGAAACGTCTTTTACCTCAGGGAACACTTGCAGACTCTTCAAGCGTATCCGTGCTACTGGCCCTAAGCGACTGTCTGCCAGTTAACCTATCACTGAAACAGATGGCACGCCCCTTTATAACAAGTCAACATCAACATCATAGACAGCAATACATCAGTGGTTCACACTACCATGAAGAAAAAGTAAACCCTATATAGGAAGAGAGAAAGAAAACAAAGGGGACGGGAAGGGACCTAACTACTGAAAATGACTACGTCCATATTTAAACATTCAACATCAAGGTGCCTACATCTTGCAAACAAACAACCGAGCTGCAAGTGAGAGTAAGGCAAATCTATAACTCAGTACCCTAGTCTGTAGGCTTGGAATCACCCACCAGAACCGAAGTGCATAATTGGATTTCGGCTCTCAAACGCAATAACGTTGCTGGCCCAGATAGCGTCGTGCCAGCACCTCTTAAAGAAGATGGGGAGACATTAGCAGAGCCCTAGGTGCAGCTGTTTTGACTTGCCTGGACGACGGAAAATCTCCCTTCGTCTGCTGGAGTCACTCGATAATAATCCCCATGTTCAAGAAGAGTATTCGGGGCTCTTGCGAAGACCATAGGGGAATTAGTTTGGCCCCAGTCAACTGTAGGATTCTCGCAAAAATTAGACTTTGTTGACTCACTGCAGTTAGAATTAGACAATAGAATTAGGCAATAGACAGGCGGTGACAAGATTTCGTCCCGGACCAAGTTTTGCGGACCGAACTGTCACTCTTCGCCAAATTCCGGAGCAGCGCCATACGGCCAACAACTGCCGTATTTTTCGACCATAAAGGTGCTCATTCGTTTGTTGATGCTTCGCCACCTCCAGAAGCAAAATTATCACTTGATACCAAGTTACTAGAACGTCACAAGGCACCTGGCCCAGATGAACTTCCTCTTTTTGTAGTTGGATGTCCAGCCCTATTTAAAGAGTTGACGGCTATGCTGCGGAAACTCTGAGTCAGTGAAATTATTCCAAATGACTGAGGACTTGGCTAACCACCGCCCCTTCCAAAAAGAACGCACTTTCTCTGCAAATCACAAGATTACCCTGATTTTTATTGCGCTAGAGTTGCGGGCAGCCACTGTACTTCGTAGACTAAGTGAAGCGCGCGAAGAACGTATTCGTGAGACCCAAGCTGGGTTTCATCATGGCCGTGGCTGCATTGACCACATCTTCACACTTCACCAGATGCTTGAACTCCGCCATTCATGTAAGAGGTTAACGGTTGTCTTTGAAACATCAGAGAAACCCTCAATTCTGTATGTCGTGGAAGCGTCTGTCCGAGAAGTACGTAAAAATCCTAAAGCTATTTGCTGTCAGAGCCGGGTTAAAACTTGGTGGTGTACGCCGAACTTTAGCATCTTAATTGTCCCGCCTCCTCTTCCTATTCAGGTTTTCAGTAGACGAGATCTTAGAGCACGCTCTGTTGGACTGTAAGTATGATGGTGGGGAACTGCTCTCAAGCACTCGACTTCGAGACAGAGAGTATGCAGACGCCATCTGTGAGGGCTCACAAGGAGTCCAGTACTTCCTAAACAAACTAGAGACAGTTCGTCTGTTTGGTATTACCTTTACACCTACTAATCACAAGATTTTGTTGCAAGGTTGTCATGAGTGCGTCTGCTCTCACTCTTGGTGTGAGCCGTTGGAGGTAGTTGAGAGGTTTTCTCACCTTAAAAGCTACGTCGGCGCTAGTGGAATGTTTGATGAGATCACAAATCGCATAGCTAGGATTCGGGTGGCGTTTGCCAACTCACACCATCTGTTGCGTTGGCATGTTTGCTGTCTTTCTGTGAAGGGCTGAGTGTACAACGTCACTCTAAGGGCATTGCTTTTGTACGGCTCCGAAACCTGATCGATTCGCGCGGAGTGCGTTCATAGGGTATCCTTTACCGACCATCAGTGTTTCCAAAGCGTTAGCGGCGTGTAGCGGGAACACCCTGTCAGCAGTGACGAAGTTCTTCGATTTGTCTTCGAAATGGGTAGACTCTGTCCACCTTTAAGCATATTGACCTCTCCTCGCTGGCTTCGCTAGTTTGACTACGGTTTACGAATGTCAGCTCACCGCCTGCCACTCCGTGCTTTGTTTGTGAGTGATGAGTTAGGCTGGAGACAGCAGCCCGGTGGTTAGCGAATGACTTTGGTTCGGGGTATGAAAGCACCCAGTCGGAAGCTGGCTTCAGTAGAACGCTTTCGGCTTCTTGGTTAGTGTCCGTAAGACGATGTCTAATACAGCAAAGAACAGAAGACAGTGGAGCTATTGCTGCTAATCTCTGTACACCTGTGTAATTTTCTTCTTTTTTCCTGTGCAACATCTTTTCTCTCAAGTTTTGGCACACTTGCCTCGTGATCATTGCGTGTTAAATATATATCATTGAGAAGAATGAGATTACTGTAACTCACTGTGGTTCAGCTCCTGTCTTGTGGTACAGGCCATGGTTAAGTACCCTGTCCATTTTGTATGTCTCATGACGGTGTCCTAAGTCACTTAGGCATGTTACAACGAAATGTTATTCAGCACGACAATTCATCGGGTCGTCTAAACCGAGTCACCACTGCAGTGTGTAGGGTTCCAGCTAGTAAGAGCACCGACCCGGGCGCCCGTCAGTGGGTAAACGCTGCGGTTGACACAGTGAATTACCTGCTGATCAGCTTCGATGTCTTCCAGGCGAGAACGGCACTAGGGGCGATGCCGTGCTATGTGTTAATCCTTTCAATATATTGAGGTGTACGCAGGTAATCACATGAAAGTGCTACACGTCTGTTCTGGTATCTCGATGTGGTGGCCATTCGTGTATTTTGCGTCGAGCATGTTATGGTGACTTAGACTATCACGTACAACTAAATCAGACGGACTAAGCGGGTGCACTTAAGCAAGAAGCGGTCGCGTTCATAGGGTTGCATGTTGCACCACTTAACGCGTGAGAGTATTTAAACAGTAAGGCAAGATATTGATAAACAGAATGAGAATAACACAACGGTTACGAGCAAGTTGTAGTACTCTACGTTTCAACCACCTCGGGTGGCCTTCCCCGGGAGTGTTGTAATCGAAATCACATTGACAGAGGAATAGAAGTCACATGGCATTTGCCGTGGTTAGGTCAATTTGTGGTGCATCTGACCGGATTGGTCTAATCCTTTGCCCACTAAGTAGGGGTGAGACAGATGTGGATAAGACGCGTCCGTGTCTAGTGCTGTTTATCCATCCACACCACACTGCAGACAGGGGTTTGCTATCATTGCGATTAACACAAGCGTGCTGTGTGTAAATGGTGAGAGCTTCAGCACCGCTCCGCATAGGAAGTTAGACCCTTGCGAATCAGTCGAGCTTGATCAAAACCTACGTTGTGATTCTCTGACAGTGCATGTAGTGCGATGGCCGAATCCTTCTCTAGCTTCTGAAGTTGATAGGCGTGTTTAGAAGGAAACCTTGTGTGCCTCTTGTGTTCGGCAACACGTACTTTCAGTTGCCTGCTTGTCTCTCCAATGTAGCTGGCATTGCAGTCACCGCATTTGATTTCGTAAACGCAGTCTGTCTGGTTGCCCATAGAAATTGGATCCTTAGGATGTGTTACCAGTCGTTCTAAGGTATTGTCTAACCGAAATACAATCCGGATAGCGTACTCAGACAGAATGGAGCGGATTTTTTCAGATGTTAGTTCACGATACGGTATTTACACAGTAGACTTGAAAGTTCTGGTCGTTTTGGTCTCTTCCTTAGTGGACATGTGCTTAATTGTGTTATCAATAAATGCGTTCGGATAGTGATTAGTGGTTAGCATTTCTTTGATATGAGAAATCTCTGCTGTTCTGGAGAGCTCAGCGGTGCAGATCTTATTAGCTCTGTTGACGAGTGATTTGATGACTGCTCTCTTCATACCGATTGGATGGGACGAGTTGAAGTTGAGATAACGGCCAGAATGGGTTGGTTTGCGGTGCACTGAAACCTGAAATCTCTGTTGCTCGTCAACTTTGATAAGGCAGTCTAGAAAATTCAGTGAGCGCTCGTCGGTTTCAGTTTTCAATGTGAAGACTATGCCGTTGCATTTTGAGTTGAGAAACTGTAGGAATTGGTCGCGAACAGTGTTTCATGACCACGAATGTGCCATCTACATACTGCCACCAAATTCGCGGAGGGCAGATAAATTCACTCCGCTTGTTTTTTCAGGCAAGATCTCATGAACATAAAGCGAAACAATTTTCCTGGTTGCGGCGCTGTCGTCTTCCGTATAGGGATGTGCTGGTTTAAAAAAGTTCCCTCAAACGGAAAATTCGGTCGCTCAACGGTTGATCGTGACCGTCGATCCGATACGATAGGACATTTTTGACCATCATTCAAAAGGTTGATGTAGCTTCGATTTCCTCCTCTGCGTACAGCAGTGACCGGAATCAAACATCTATGTTCGAGGAACTGTTTCCTGGGGCTAGGTAGGTCTTTCACAGCCAAATGAGATAGACTCTTGAGCCTTTGGTTCCAGGTAGGATTTCCAAAAACTGTTCATCTTCTGTTATCCTACAAGAGTGGTGTCCCTCAACTCAGTCCTCTTCTGCGACATAAAACGATCGGGACTAGTCATAGATCCGCGTGGCAAAGGTTCAAGCCTTGACAACGGGTAAACATTGGCGCCTCTGTTGTCGGTTCTCCCCGACAAACTGGTCAACAGGCTGCTCTGGTGAGTAATCTGGAGCCTCAAAGTGGAATTTTACTATTTTCGAAATGTGCTTCTGTGGTCCTAGGGTTGTCATTCATGCAAATCCCGCTGTGGATACTAACGTAGGTCGGTGGTCCTGTATCAATGACTCCGGTGATGCTAAGGTCGATTCTCGCAGTCAAGCTGGAAGGTTGATTGTGCTTATTTCTGTGGCAGGGTAGAGCCTGCCTGATCGTGTCTCAATGAACGGTCGCCTTTGTGCCGTCAGACTTGGCACCTCGATCAACTTGTCAACAGACCGGAGATGTTTGTCATACGTACACTCATTTCAACAGACATTTGTTCATTTACGCCTTCTATGATACCACCTTTCACCTTCTGAAACAACTTAAACACTCGAACATTATTGTGCTTACTAAAGATATGGACGCAATTTGTCATCTTCAGAAGGAAAACGGCCAGGTGGTATGTTCTGAGCGCGACGCACTGACATTGGCTATCGGCAATCAACCTTATGTGTCGACTTGCACATGTAACAAAAAAGACGACGATATGTTATCTGCAGACCACCCTATGCAACTTGATACTGGATACACTTTAATCGTATCGCCTTCAATTATTGGTAGCGCCACTCCTTTAAAGATAGTTCTTCACATATGAAGAGACTACCAGACCATGCCGTCGTTTTTGTCCGCTCCGTTTCGTCGTTTGCTCAGTGGTCGCCTGTCCGCAAATATAAAATGTTTACTTGGAAATCGACTGACGAGAGTGTACGAAAAGTCTATCAAATAAAGGCTAGACTGTTCGGTCCTAATAGCAAAATGATCCAAGGGAGTGTTATTAGAATATCTCATTAGCTATAAGAACGCCCCCACGAAGAGTTCTTTTCCAAAGGTATACCACGAATACAACAGAGGTGTTTCCGCCGATTCAGTTGAATTTGCGTACAAACGTCGGGTAAACCTCTTAACACTGAATACGACGAGTGCTGCGATGAGCTGCAGTGCAGACTCACGAGAAGTATGAGCATGGACCGTGAGACTTACTTTACCGAACGAGTCGGAGATTGGAAAGATATTCATATCAGTATATAGCCGGATACTGTTCCGATACATGGCCCGTTCTCGACAATTATAACAACGGACTTGTTGTGTTCGACCATCGTTGTCTCCGCCACGTCGAGTGGGTTGATCGTGTAAGCGAAGTGGCTGTTCACCAGTGGTGTTTCGGAACGCTTGGTCAGCTAATCAGACTGTACAGTTTTCTACGACTGGGTCACTTACTTTGCGTGTGAGTTGAGCGTTTCCTTCACAGGTCACTATTTCATGACAATGCCAACAGTTGAGTGAAACCGCGAGGTGATGAGACAACGATGTGATCACGAAGTATGAAAAACTTGACTGTTTGTCTGAGTAAAGTTGCTAGGTGTAGCCTACCCCGTGTGAATCCTCATTATCACCCAAGTCTCTGGTGAAAATGCTATTCGAGGTGATACCCTGTCCCAGTCACTGGAGTGCCTGCTTTCATAACATAGATGGCTCTTCCGCTTAGCCTTTTTCTACCCTTTTTGGTCGTTTTTCCTCCAGGTTATTCCGTGACACTGTTGCGGTAATTGGCGACACGACTCACAGTACCCTCTGATCAGACTCTTTACCCATAGGAACGAATGAAATGAGGTGGTTTCGATGAATGAGCAGCATCTATTACGAAGATCTCAGTGGATCTATCTTTACCTCCTTTATAATGGGGGTTCCGGTTTCTGTTTTATTCCATTGACCCACTATCCGTAAAACAGCCATTTATACAGAACTGTGTTCAAAAATTGGGTTAGGTCAACTGCACTGTGAAGTCACTCCGTACTTCTTACCAATCAACAGTCATCGCTTTACTCAAATACAAAGGTCCTTTTGATTTACTGTATCCCTCTGAACCTTTGAGATCGCGTTTCAGAGAAGTCTGTCTATGTCCTGCGAGAATTGGATATCTCTAACTATCATTATCATCATAATCTTCGTGCAAGCTTGATGAAGAGTAGGCCGTATAAAAAAACGATAAAAAGAACAGAAGCAGTGGAGAGAGATATCTACAAAATGCATATGCTTGTACTCAATCCTTCAACACCAAGGTGCCTACGTTTTTCACACGAACGTCCGAGCTGTAAGTGAAAGTACGACGTCACCAGCAAGACAACTTTACAATTTTCACTGCCTCGTGTTATTAAGTGCACTTCACAGAAAATCCGGCCAGACAAAGACAACATTCACGGCAATAAACCCGATTAGCCGCCATCTCACCTAACGTCTCCAGCCACCGACTCTGTGAGTCACGATGACTCCAGTCCAGAAGACGAACCCGACTTACAGTGGCTGATCCCGTTGTAAATGATTTCACTTCTTTATGCCAGGTCACCAGTTGTTTACCTCGCACCTTACGTCCGTCGGCCGCAGCGTCAGCAAATAATGCTCTGTGTGGCAAACGACTAGCTTGCATCTTTGTTACACGGTTTAGTCATCTGAGTCTGTGTAGACTCAATGACTGTACAAATGAACTCGCTAGACAATCACAACCAAATACCCGCTTCCTAACCTCTTCGTTACTTACCCATTGGTACCACTCGGTGCGAGAAATCGAACGCAGACATCGGTGGTCAAGTACCTAAAATCGGTTCACGTTCCCTGTCCTGAACCGCCAAGTTTCTATACCGTAAGGTCACGCAGCATTCACAGTCGCATTATTTATATACACGTCCCTTAAGGTTCAGAGGGAAAGCTATCAGTCGTCAGGGCTGCCTTAAATGGGCAAATGTAGCCCTGGCCTTGGAGATACAAGCTCTTATCTTGTTCCCTACATTTCCGCCACCGCCGCTGATGCGCTTACCCAAGTACACAAACAGGTCAACAACCTCTATAACTTCATTATTCAGCATTAAATCCACGTAATGGCAGCAATCTTGTAGAGGCATTTTGTATATGCGAGCTGCGAAGCGCATTCGGAGATGTCTGACAGAGCACCGAATAGTATCTAGTGCTGTATATACTGCTTGAAAATTGTCGAACAACACCTTGTCAGCATAAATAAGATCAGTCAGTCTTCCACCAAGCAGGAGGTCCACGCCGGCACCTCGTGAGTGCCCCAGACAGTCCTTCATTATTTCATCTGAGAAAGGTAAAAAGAAAACGGTGAAAGTGGACAGTCTTGACTTGCGTCGCTCCGGATGCTGAAACTGTCAGACAGTTCACCGTAAACCCCAACTTGAGGTGAAGTATGGGGATAAGGTACAGACAGTAAGTTCACATACTTTGTCGGTACGCCTATAAACTTAGGTGACTCTAAAAATTTAGATCGATCAACTGAATTGAACGCCCCTCCATAGTCGAAAAATGCGGCAGTTGTTGGTCGTATGGCGCTGCTCCGGAATTTGGCGAAGAGTGACAGTTCGGTCCGCAAAACTTGGTCCGGGACGAAATCTTGTCACCGCCTGTCTATTGCCTAATTCTATTGTCTAATTCTAACTGCAGTGAGTCAACAAAGTCTAATTTTTGCGAGAATCCTACAGTTGACTGGGGCCAAACTAATTCCCCTATGGTCTTCGCAAGAGCCCCGAATACTCTTCTTGAACATGGGGATTATTATCGAGTGACTCCAGCAGACGAAGGGAGATTTTCCGTCGTCCAGGCAAGTCAAAACAGCTGCACCTAGGGCTCTGCTAATGTCTCCCCATCTTCTTTAAGAGGTGCTGGCACGACGCTATCTGGGCCAGCAACGTTATTGCGTTTGAGAGCCGAAATCCAATTATGCACTTCGGTTCTGGTGGGTGATTCCAAGCCTACAGACTAGGGTACTGAGTTATAGATTTGCCTTACTCTCACTTGCAGCTCGGTTGTTTGTTTGCAAGATGCAGGCACCTTCATCATCATCATCAAAACAGCCATGAGCCTGACCAAAAGGTACTGTGGCTCGGGCCACCACTCATCTAAAAAGTGATGTGAAATATCCTAGAAGGAAACGTTACTAAGAAGTTCAACAAATGTTAAAGAAGACTAAGCGGCTTGTGAGCCGTCGGAGGTAGTTGAGAGCAGACGCACTCATGACAACCTTGCAACAAAATCTTGTGATTAGTAGGTGTAAAGGCAATACCAAACAGACGAACTGTCTCTAGTTTGTTTAGGAAGTACTGGACTCCTTGTGAGCCCTCACAGATGGCGTCTGCATACTCTCTGTCTCGAAGTCGAGTGCTTGAGAGCAGTTCCCCACCATCATACTTACAGTCCAACAGAGCGTGCTCTAAGATCTCGTCTACTGAAAACCTGAATAGGAAGAGGAGGCGGGACAATTAAGATGCTAAAGTTCGGCGTACACCACCAAGTTTTAACCCGGCTCTGACAGCAAATAGCTTTAGGATTTTTACGTACTTCTCGGACAGACGCTTCCACGACATACAGAATTGAGGGTTTCTCTGATGTTTCAAAGACAACCGTTAACCTCTTACATGAATGGCGGAGTTCAAGCATCTGGTGAAGTGTGAAGATGTGGTCAATGCAGCCACGGCCATGATGAAACCCAGCTTGGGTCTCACGAATACGTTCTTCGCGCGCTTCACTTAGTCTACGAAGTACAGTGGCTGCCCGCAACTCTAGCGCAATAAAAATCAGGGTAATCTTGTGATTTGCAGAGAAAGTGCGTTCTTTTTGGAAGGGGCGGTGGTTAGCCAAGTCCTCAGTCATTTGGAATAATTTCACTGACTCAGAGTTTCCGCAGCATAGCCGTCAACTCTTTAAATAGGGCTGGACATCCAACTACAAAAAGAGGAAGTTCATCTGGGCCAGGTGCCTTGTGACGTTCTAGTAACTTGGTATCAAGTGATAATTTTGCTTCTGGAGGTGGCGAAGCATCAACAAACGAATGAGCACCTTTATGGTCGAAAAATACGGCAGTTGTTGGCCGTATGGCGCTGCTCCGGAATTTGGCGAAGAGTGACAGTTCGGTCCGCAAAACTTGGTCCGGGACGAAATCTTGTCACCGCCTGTCTATTGCCTAATTCTATTGTCTAATTCTAACTGCAGTGAGTCAACAAAGTCTAATTTTTGCGAGAATCCTACAGTTGACTGGGGCCAAACTAATTCCCCTATGGTCTTCGCAAGAGCCCCGAATACTCTTCTTGAACATGGGGATTATTATCGAGTGACTCCAGCAGACGAAGGGAGATTTTCCGTCGTCCAGGCAAGTCAAAACAGCTGCACCTAGGGCTCTGCTAATGTCTCCCCATCTTCTTTAAGAGGTGCTGGCACGACGCTATCTGGGCCAGCAACGTTATTGCGTTTGAGAGCCGAAATCCAATTATGCACTTCGGTTCTGGTGGGTGATTCCAAGCCTACAGACTAGGGTACTGAGTTATAGATTTGCCTTACTCTCACTTGCAGCTCGGTTGTTTGTTTGCAAGATGTAGGCACCTTGATGTTGAATGTTTAAATATGGACGTAGTCATTTTCAGTAGTTAGGTCCCTTCCCGTCCCCTTTGTTTTCTTTCTCTCTTCCTATATAGGGTTTACTTTTTCTTCATGGTAGTGTGAACCACTGATGTATTGCTGTCTATGATGTTGATGTTGACTTGTTATAAAGGGGCGTGCCATCTGTTTCAGTGATAGGTTAACTGGCAGACAGTCGCTTAGGACCAGTAGCACGGATACGCTTGAAGAGTCTGCAAGTGTTCCCTGAGGTAAAAGACGTTTCCAGTTCCTTAGCTCTTCCCATTAGCCATGTCTCACGGTTGGCGATCAGGCTAGATTTCAGCTTCTTATCAACATCCATTCCACATTTGTCATATGAACTGTCGTGAGGAGTGTTTCGTCTGCCATTTAGCAACCCTGGTAAGTTCCGTGATATCCAACGTTTGTTTGACTAACGAACCATTATGCCGCATACTGCAGTACCTACTTCATAAGTGGCCTGAGACCTGGGTCCAACAGCTGTTAGAATGTTCGGAGTGAGAATTGCTAAGGCTGCTTTCTAGGTTCGTTTGGTACCTATGTTTTGCCCACAGCATAGCCAGTTTTTTAGAAACCAATCGTTGTGGTTGATAAGGACGTTGCTAAGCCAAGGCAATGACAAAGCGACAACTTACTAACGTGATCTGAATCCGAGTGCGCGTCCCAATAAGCACAACAGTCCTGGATGGAGTCACGTCACTTGTAACAGCTATATGGTCTATCTGAGAACAGGTCTGATTCGGAGAAAGAGGGCGCCAATTATAGCACCGGCGCACATGATATATGAAACTGGCGCCTCCGCGTTTTTTGGTGCGAACGTCGAAATCAGGTATATGACCCGCATTATGAATCTAATGTAAATGACAAAGGCAGCCGGAGGCTCGGTAGCAAGATTCGTGACTAACAGGGACAATGTTACCGTGATCAGCTAAATTTGATATGATCCTGTGGGGTAGTTGTTAGTGTTGAGGATTGAGTGTGGGCTGAGAGCTAAATTCTATAGGACATTGCTGATTGAGTTGGTTTCTTTTTCACTAGACTACTGCGAAGCCACTGTAGCCGGCTCAGACTGACGATTATGTTCCTGATTCAATGTGTTCGGCTCAAATGGTCGTTCAGCAAGACAGCCTGTGGCTGGCGGTATGCTGTAACCAGTACTTTTCTAGAAGTAGATGCCAGCATTTCCTCAGCGTCCATCCTAGAGGAACAGGCGACTGTGGTTTTGTCAGACCTCTACCTGTTGACCTGCTTGGTATTCGTGACTGTCACCGTGGTCCATACTTTAATTCGGCCCACTAAGCCATCGAGATGCGATAGGCGTCACACAACGTCAAGCCCCAGTGTCGTCGTGATTGATGTTTGTTAGCGAATGTCGAACAGTTATAATCTCTCGAGCTCTTTGAGTGTATGTGTGTAATTTTATCATATAGTATGAATGTTAGGTAGATATTTGGTATGATTTTCATTCTTAGGCAGTGTCTCTGGTGTAAACTAAACTTCTTCCTGCTTCTAAGCTGAAAGGAGCATGGATAACCGTTTGTGATTGAGACGTCGGGACTCATCATCATCAGCAGCAACAGCAGCATCATCATCATAGCAGCCATGAACCTGACCAAAGGTACTGTGGCTCGGGCCGCCGCTCACCTCAACAGTGACGTGGAATATCCTAGGAGGGAACATCACTACGAAGGTCAGCAAATATTAAAGAAGACTAAGCGGAAGAACTAGAAATGGTATGGATACAGGTACGCCATTGACTGCGACACATCGCCATCTCGGATAGCGTCTCTAACCAGCGGTTTGAGTGATCACGAGGACTCCAGCCAGGCAGGCGATGCCTGTCCACTTTGCTCAATGGAGCAGTCAAGGTCTTCATATTTCGTGACCACGTTGTTGCTTGACCACCACTCGGTTTTACCCAACTGTTGGTGGCCTCAGTATATAATGCCCGGTACGGTAAACGCTCAGATGACATACGGAGAACGTGACCCAACCATCGCAAGCTGTGCAACGTAACTACTTGACCAATTGATCGCGCATCCCGAACGTTCCGGAATACGCGCCATGGAACTGCCACATTGCTCACACGACCAGCCCACTTAATGTGGGCCAAGTGGCGGAGACAACGATGGTCAAACACAGCAAGTCTGTTGATATCTTGCTTACGATTGGGCCACGTTTCCGAACCATACAGCGAAATGGAACGCACACAGGCATTATAGACCCTTCATTTCAGCGACAACCGAACGTCTTTTCGACGCCACAGATGACGCAGTTTGGAAAAGGCAACTTATGCCTTTGCTAGCCTCGCTGATAATAACTTATCGAATGTAGTAGCGTGATTTTTACGTTGTTTGACGGCGTTTCCTGTGGAATCTAATTAATTAAGCGGAGGAGCGAAAATCACAATGTGAGCGGATTGCTGTTGTTTGCTCGGTTTTAGATGTAATGGTTTTGTGAATTGAACTCCATTCTTTGCTCTATTGCATCCACGATCCACGGCCTTTTAGCGGACGTACATGTCTTAAGCGTCCGTTTCAGCCACTGGTGTGTTATTATCGATGATGGTAGGCCGTGAATCTAGCTTCATGACCTTCTGTACTGCATCAACGATGTCAAAATGTTACTGGAAACCTATTCTTCATGAGGTGCACCTGGTGCTTGCATTTTGTTTAGTGTCACTGAGTTTGTTTGCTCTCAGTAGGCCGCTTATAACGGCTAGTCGTTTATCCCGGATATCTTGACTGGGTAATGCCATATTACCAGCTTACATTGTTGTTTATAAGATGTTAGCGCTGTTTCCATTATACATATGCAGTTACCAATCTCCGTCATCGATAGTGTCGCCGTGACAGTCATTGCCAATCCTCTGAGTATTAGCCGATCCACACGAAAGATGTGTATGCGCTATGTTAGGTTAGCTTGCCTCAAGTGGGGAGCATCATATAGCCCACTTGCTTACATGTGAGAAAACCCCAGTTTCACAGTCATTATCTTAGATTCTATTAAGACAGTCCACAATGTAGGAACGAAGTAGTCCGTAATTTTATGTACTGTGTTGCGGCGCGCATCGTTTCATGTGGTCGCTGGCACTGATTACTTCACGAGGCGATCAGGCGTCAACGTGGTTTGAACTGTGAGAGTCCCTACATATCCGCTGATTAAGGTCGGAAGTTCTGATTGCCGTGTAACTGTCCACCTGTTACGACCCGCGTGATCGATGAAAACCAGAAGTACAAATATACAATGTACGACTGGCAAACACGTAATGCGGAATGTGACGGTACCTAGACCACTGTTCGCATATATCCAGTCTTTGGTTGGCTCTGACGAATCGCGCCTTAATTGATGCATCAAAATTGAAATGATCCACTCAGGAGACAAAAGAGAAATGTGCTCTCAAGTCAAGTTTCCGCGTGTTGTAGAAAGAAAACATAAAATTCGAAATCACAAGATATTTTTCGACCAAATCCAAAAAACAAACTATTTTGGGAAGATAAACTACTCCCAACACCTCCCGTTTGGGATTGCACCCATCCTTAGCGTTTGGCCCGGGGGTTCAGCTGCATAGGATAAGTGGACGCCTGGGGTGGTTGGTCCAATATCTATACTAGAGACTGGTAGTGTTATCGGCATCAAGCGATTGAGCCGTAGGAGTGGCTCTTTCCGGAATGGCAAACGTATCCAACAAGCTATCCAACGAAAGCAAGTGCTGTTTCTGTGTGATCGTGTGCGCAGGCGCAACTGGTTTCGATGCCGTTTCCATATACTGCCACTGACAGGGACGTCATACGGCACCCTTAAATGACGAGCATTCACGGTTGTGCTGGTCCACATTTGATCAGGTCGATAGTCATGAGCGTAAGCGGCTGCTGCATTGTTAAATTTCGGACCGGGCAGGTGTGCTGCCTCATACGTCGCAATGAAAGCGTGATGGACCGCGCGAATTTTGCGGCATACAAGGGCTTCGGCCGGTGATGGGCCATCGGGATCGGGAAATGCAGGATTGGGGGTTGTGCTGTAGGTGAACGGGAAATCCTGTAGAACTTCGTCTGTGGTCCCCACCCTGCTTGCTTTGAGCAGTGTCCTCAAAGCGTTTAGTTTGGTTTTTTGAACTGCGAGTGATACGGTGGAGACCGGTCTAGGAAGTGAGTAGACGTGAATTGGATTGAGGTGCCTGACATGAGGATGTCAGGAAATCAATGTTGACCAAAAGTACAGCTCAGTGCAGCTGTCGCCGATTGCAGTGCGCCCACTTCTGGCCACTTGGAGTATGCAACAAAGCCCCTACACTCGAGAGCCCAACACCACAGAGCGTCCTTCAGCAGCAGGTGATTGGTCGCAGCTCTAAGATTGTGTAGCACTGGAAAGAAGACACTGTAATAGTTGATGGGACCAAGGAAGGACCAAAGCGTGAGAACATTGTTAGACGAATGCATCTGTTGAATTATGTGAATGTTTTCGGGATCTTGGTGGTGACCCGCGGTATCAAACGTGAAACGCAGATATTTGTTGAATCGCGGAACATTTTTCCTTTATCCCTTCGTAACCGGAAACCGTACTCCTGGACACGTTCGAGAACCGCAACTATACCGTTCTAAGGTTCATCAGTTGCCCGATGCATTAAAATATTTTCGATGTAGGCGCCTTATCAGGTAAGTCAGTATTTAATGCGTCGACCACCTGCTTTAAAGTGGCGGGTGCGGTTTTGAGGCCAAACGGAATTGTGATGTACTGGAGAAGGCACCAGTGAGCGTCAATCTTGAGTAGTTCACGGGACCCTGGTACTACCTCGATTTGTAGATATGCGCCAGTCAGGTCCAGTTTGTTGGAGCAAGTGCCATCGTTGAGTACGGTGAGTATATTCTCGCGCTGTCAACGGATAACAACTGTGTTCCAAAGCAGCACTAAAACCCTTTGAGAAGTCGACAGATCCAACTGGACCCATTGGGGTCTGTCCACGCCGAGTAGGAGACCACGTTGTTCCAGACGTTTGTTGCAGTGAGTCGACACGTTACAGTTTTCAGCAGGTTCTTTGTCATGAGTGGTTAGGCTAGTCCCTTCTGAATTGCGAAAGCTGCTGTATCCCCTTTTGTATATTTTAACTATTATCGACTCCCTACTAGTTCATATGGACGCTTCCAGGTGTCTGTAAGAGTTGTGCTAACCTAGTCCCAATCTCGATTGTTGCTTTACGCTGCGGACCAGTGGTATGAGTAGGCCGGAACGGTTTATCAGTGTCTCCCGACTCAAAAATCGCTCCCCTTTAATTAACTTTCACACTTGGTGATCAGCGATTGGGCTAGCCGAATGTTCCGCTTGATACGTATCACCACTAAGCACTTTTCTATGGTCCGTGATCCTTCTTATTACACGATGAGATGTCTGCTGCGTGAATCGTTGACGTAATTTAAGTCCAGCAGCAGCTGTAGTCCACAAAGCTCGAAGTGTTGTACGTGCCCTCTAAGCCGATTTATTGCACATATTTTATGTAAGCATAATCGGTTTCTCTGTTACCAGCCGTCTAATCATGTGACCACTGCCTTGATCCTACACTGTTTAGCCGTTCGTGGTTGCGTATGCCACTATTGACCTTGTCTGTCTAAGCGCATATGACTGGGGATGCCGCCCATTTTAGTGCCAACGTTTTTTTCCGTTTTGGTTTTGTTCTCGACATTTGTTGTAACAAGATTGTGTGGCAACACAGCGGTAGTATCTAACACTTTATCGTTTATACTGTAGTTAGTAGTGCTTAAGATGGACCTGCAAGAGTATGTGGCCGAACGATGGTAATCTTTTTCAGGTTCAAGTGTTGCAGCACATCTTCTGATAGCGAGCTATGCCTTTCTTTTCTTGATCAAAAATCGGCCAGCTTTTTATTACTGTCTTGCAACAGAAATTGACTTTAAATCAAACATTATAAATGCTATAACATTTTCCACTTCCTCACGCTTACGATTGTTTTCTTCTCGTTAGTTACTCACCCGCGTGTTTACCCAACTGGGTGCACAAAACCCCGAGCTAGTCTCAGACCAGAAACGTCGCCTAGTCATGGTTCCCCCGCAGATGGCCCGTGTCGGAACAAAGAAAACATTGTTTGTCAACTTTGCAACTATCTGTCGCTTGTTGAATCGCGAACAGACCCATCTGACTGCCTATATTCTGTCGGAGTTGGGCACGCAGGGTTCTGTTGATGCGAACGGAGCGCTGCTTATTCGTGGTCGTTATCAGAGCAAGCACATGGAGCCTGTGTTGCGCAATTATTGTCGTAAGTATTCTAGTGCCTTGTATCCCTCGTTTGATGATGTTTTTGTTTGTCGTCGTTTCACCTACTAGACGTATCAGTCGCGTGCTGTCTGATTGCTCTGACCCGAGCGAGGTGCTGACTCTCGCATTGGATGTTTGTCATTGTGGTTCCCGATTGGTAGCGCGGAATTCCCCTGTTAAGTACACTTACTGGCCAGTAGAGAAGCCTTTGTGTGGTTTGCTTAGATCCTAGCTCCTTGTTTCAACATGAAAGTTGTTGGGTTTACTTCCCCGACCGGTTATATTGTGTATGCACAATAGTATATTGCCACTACCAACGGCGTTTTAATGAAAAGCTCACTAAAACAAACGACCATCAACTTTTCATTCTGTTTGGTCACGTCGCTTGTGCTACTCCGACCACGTGTCCGTATACTAGTAGAATGCCCGTTGTATCAGGAAAATATTTGCAAATCCGATCAGGTAGTTTGTGAATGACGTGATCATGGATTGTGAAACCGTTGATCTTGTCAGATGAAGTCGATCATTGTCGTTTTCCAGGCCGGAGATCGTGCGGTCATCTGCGAATAACTAACCTGCTTGTACCCGCATTTCCGTGGATTCGGCTACTGTCAAGGCCACAATATCATCCCTACCGGCTTACAACTAGACTTATAAGAACTTTGCCGTTACTCTTGTCACAGTTTGATGCATTAATTGTTCTGATACAGTCTTTTTGTTCACCTTGTTCTTTGCAGGTAATTATGTTCTGTGTGGCACGTGCCAGTCCTCCGAAACTGACCTGTGCAAAGATTCCCGCCTCCTATTCCTGCACTGTCGTCGTTGCGGTTCCCGAATCACTGTGAAAAACGTCACCTCCGGTTTCCAGGCCGTCACAGGTCGGCGGGCTGCCATTCGCGCGAAGACGCAATAGGCATCTCGCTCTGTTTGCACTATCTTGTTCCAAGACGATTTTCGTGCGTTCTTTCGCTGGCAGACTGACGTGTGTGTTTCTTACCAGCATTTGTACTCTGCGTTGATCCCTTTTCGGTTTATTCGGTTGAGCGCGAGATCCTGTGGCTATTTGATTTATCTATCAGTCGATTCCTTCTCCCTTCCAATCTAATGTTATTGGGTAACTGAGACCGTTTCTTGTACTGCCTCTGTACAGCAACTCACTTTCGGTTTCATTGTTTTGCGGTGATTGCGACAGGACTAATGTTCTTTTCTTGTTAAAGTTTGCCCACTGTGACTTCTTTCGTGAATATTCTGCATATACGTTTGCGAAGATTCCGTTTTCTCGAGTACACAAGCGCACACTATCTCTTGTAGTTACTTGGCTGTTAATGTGATTTTCTCGTTAAATCACACACATTTGCTCAGGTTAATGACTATTACTTGTGTGATTATTGGTGGTTAAGGTTTTGCAACGACGATGATGCGCCTGATGAACAGAGGTTTCATTGATTACGTATAGCGCAAATTGACCGTTAATGTTGAATGTTGTCACAACGTTATTTATGGTCTGCGGTGGATTTCAGGTTTGGACCTAGCCTAGCCATCGCTACACTATCACTGACCACCAGTCTTACGACTGTAGGTTTGAGTCCCGTCTAGGTTCCGGCGTGCGACTGGGCACACCGTTTTACGGTCAACCAAGAGTCTCTCTCGAATATTTGACTTCTGTTATATTTAGAATTGGTGGACCGCGTCGTTCGTCTGATCGGTTTTACTTTGCACACGTTGTTGATCACGCAGGGTCTCAAATTAATGACTGTGATATGACCATCCTCGAATGGCTTCACGAGTCAATCACACATAGACCACTAAACGAATGTTGTGTACCACAGGATGTTCTTATGTCTGGACCGACGGGTTACGTGTCAGCCTACTTGTTTTGGGCATGCTTCACGTGTTCATTTCCTGTTTAGACGTTTCCGTACACTGAGAGTATTCATTTCGAACGGGCCCGTACGCGCTGTCACCGCTAGCCAGTAGTTGCGCAGCTCCACTCCGGCGTATCAAAAATCTCAATTCAACCTTTTCAACTGTAGGAGAACGTTCCTCAAAACGCACTCTATGAACGATTTCAATAGCATAAATGTGCGTGGTGTTTCTGTGCTTGTTTACAAACACGAGTTTTGATTAACGGTGTTTGTACGGCAGAGTGAGACGATTCAAAAACTGTAATCACCTGCAGTGATGAACGGGGCTGTTTATTTTTATACCTAGAGGAATAGCGGAAATAACTCTGTTTATGACAAAAGTGGGTGTCAACTGATTGTCTATCGCGCGCTTCCGCCGATGTGTGCAATTGTAACCTGGCTCTTGTGATGCATAAATCTGTGTGTATGTGCAGCTAACTACAAAGTATACGTCAAGTGCACTTGCACTGTCAACTTCCTTAAATCAGTCACCCCATCTTCAGTCACATGCGTGTGATGCGCTACAATTTAGGTAATGGTTATATTTCACTAGGGAGAAATAATCGGCATCATTTTATCGATCCTAAAACAACCACAACAACTTTCAATCGAGTTGTTACGAGGTTTGAGCATAGCTAATCTTGAAGTTTCACAACCAAATGTACACAACAACCGTTTCCAATTCCCGTGATTCTGTATACTGATTACCTGGGGAGTGTTCGACCTGACAAATTACGATATGAAGTCTAAGGCAAGGTTTGGGAGACGAAATATATAGGGCCGAATGTGAGCCGTCATATATGAGTACAAAGGCTGATAGACCTCAGAAAGTGGAAATACTTTGTCAGCGGCGCCAAGACACCTGTCTTCAAGATGATGCCACTCGTGAGGATTGTTTTTCAATTCGTGAAATTCATCGGGATTCAACCGGTTTTGCTCTTCTTTTTTCGCACACGTGCCTGTATAGTTTGACTCTTCACTTCCCAACAGTTAAAACCCACTTGTAAACGATAGTAGATAAAGATCAATATAGTCGTCGTGATTTGTTTTAAACGAACAATGTGTTTACCTTTTCACTGAAAGAAATGCGGGACATCTTGAATCGGAGCACAGCTCTGCTCCCTTAGAGTTTGTTTAACCGCCTAGTTGGAAACTTAGTGAATGGTAATTGGCTGAGGGTTCAATTCGTTAAACTTTGACTGCGTTGATCGCCATCCAGATGTTCACAAGAGAGTTCGCTTACGGGTAATCAGTCTCAAGGGTATGTGAATTATGTTAACATGGTCTAAATCGCCAGTTTCATTTTGATCACATCGGTTCGGAAAGTCTGCCCCCATTTTCCACATGCTCTGTGCTCCGTCGTCCAGAGGCTCGTCAGTTTGTGCCTGTATGCACTAAGTTGAAGTGTCCGCCTGATTGCGAACTCTTACTCCAGTGCGTCCGATCACTCCTTGTGTCAGCAATCCGAGTACTGAAAAGGTATGCGCAGAACCGTTTATCAAACTAGTAGAGCTGGACCAATAAGAATCTGTCAACCTTCACGAATTAGTCGATCCGTCATTGGGGCATGATCCACCAATTATGAAAACCCCGTTGATATGTACGTGATTATCACATGTTCATCCAATCACCGGTGTGAATGTGTGTAGACCATGTTATATCAATTACTGTGCAATTAGTCTTAACACTCAATCTTTTGTGGTGTTTAAGTTATTTAAGCGTCCCCGTGGGAGTGGTTCACCCAAAATAGCCACTATCATAGGAACCACATTGGCTGCACTTTTGTATATGGTAATTCAGTCATGCCTAAGGCGAGCCTAATGACGCAGCAGTCCACGTGGTAATCTCACAAGGAAGTGACTGGAGTTCTATTCCTGGATGTAACAGAAGTTTACACTACTAATAAGATTAATCAAAGTCTAGTACTTAGATTAATATAGAACTTCCAAACGGCCCATTTTTCGAAGTACTAGACTTTGATAAACCTTATTAGTAGTGTAAACTTCTGTTACATCCAGGAATACAACTTCAGTCCGTCACGGTGAGACTGGACCTTGACGTGGTGTGACGGCTTGCACATCTCGATGACCTTTTGGGCTAAACTGGACAGAGTTACTCATACCAGGCAGGCCAACAGGTAGAGGTCTGACAAAC
>QNGE01001211.1:51849-153447 GCA_008508345.1 Paragonimus westermani
CTCTCTGTTTAGTTTCCGAGAGATAGGGGTTTCCTTTCCTTATTAGCCAATCAAGTGGCTAACCAGCATTGGCCGGCTGGACAGAAAGGCCCCACTGGCACACCTCCCAGTCTTATTCCTTCGGGTTTACACTGGATATGTGGTGTGTTGGTGGAACTGCAATTGGTGCAGCGCAAGCCAATTGCAGTGATGGCTAAACGCAAGCGTCCTTTGGCTTCGGTCACTGTGACAGGCTAATCCGAATCGGAAGCCACCAACCGTGACTTGGGTGGATAAAAAACACCGGGCACAACCATATCTTATCAACATCAGTCCCACCCTCACTTAATAAGTGGAGAATTCGACCAATCAGTTTAGATGCACCACATATTGAACTAACCACGGCAAGCCCCACGTGACCTCCGTTCTTTTTTAATGTGATTTCGATTGTAACACTCCTGAGGAAGGCCACCTGAAGTGTTTGAAATGTAGAGTATTAAAACTTGCCCGTAACGTTGTGTTACTCTCAGTCCATTTACTGGTAACAACTCCGTACCCATCCTACCGCTCGAATTAACTGGACAATTTATCACGAGTTTCTGCTGAAATTGTATTCGCGTTTCTAAATCTGATAGTAAGTGACTGTTCATTGAAATCGTTTATTATTGTACCTGTAGAACCACGTTTGATATCAGTATATACACGTATGTTCTTCTGCCCATTTCAAAGTACACATATATCTAGCCCAGACCATACGTAAGACTAGGCCACTAGATCGCATAATCCTGCTATTGTGCTGATTTAAAAATGACGTAGAGAAGAGAGTAAGGTGTTTGAAGCCTACCAGCAAATCAACTACATATTTGACTAAGAAATATATTCAGGAATTGGTAAGTACTGTATACGAAGTGATAATGAGATCAAGAGTTTCAGTGCATTTTTAGAGAACACCAGTGAAACTGGTGATTGGTGATGAGACTCCATTACATATTGTATAAAGTTATCGTGGTAGGTAAAGTAGACGTGTTAAAGATCGATGATCGAAGAACGGAAGCCAGACTAATGTACAGTATAAAATGGCATCTCTATGATAATGCTGTTAAACGTGTCGTTATGACCTACTATCCATATTTGAGTGGGCTGAGATACATTCATTGTGGGCATCATTTTCTCATATACATTCACTTTCGAATATGTTATCGTGAACGACCACGATTTTTTAACATAAAATTGTCGACTAGGCCTTTAGTTTACGTGACGAATAAATGGCATCCGTGTTACAAACAGCTTGATAAGGTAGGATTAAAGATTATTTTTCGGAGATTCGGTTGTTTTTGCATCATCGCTCTTTGTGCTGATTGGAGGTGTTGTACAAGCGTTGGTGGATTCCAGCGTGAACTGTTCGAGAAATCCTGCCGTACAAGCTTGTTTAATTTTCACGTTGATGTTGGCTTCAACTTAAGCTCAGTTTGTAATGCTGAGATTTCTCGTAAGTCGTTCACCTTACCTTCAACTTACTCAGAAATTCCTGTGCAAGATCGTGCATATCATTTCACACTATGTCTAAAATGATGACAGTCTCTGTGCCCTTAGTTGATTTAACAACCGATTGGGTCCATTTCATGACCATCCTGCATCTAGTGTGAGCCATTACTAGGCCGTGGAAAAGTTTAGAGTTAAATCCCATTTATCGGCTAACGTCATGTCGTTGTCATCTGATGAACTACTAGTAAACTTACTTCTGGAGTCATCTTGATAAGAAATCATTAAAAGCGACTATAAACAAGGCGTGTTCAGAACCTAGTTTTCGGGGGGTCATCAAGTTGTCGTTCTTCCATGGGAAGTAAAATACTGGACCACGAAATCAAAAAATACTGCGTTAAATTAGTCGATCAACAGTCTCATGATATCGTAGCTCTTTCAAGGCTAACTTTCGATTGCGCATTGCTTCAGGAAGAGGACATTTATACGGCCGTTGTTAACGCACAACGCTTTGATTTGGTTCAACAGCATGTTCAGGACATAGGTGTTTGGTATTTGTTACTACTGTTTAATTGCTAGTAGTGTAAATGTAGCTAATATTCATCAATGTGGTAACCGCTGAGGTGAATGCAAAATTGAGTTCACAATCCCAATTAAGATAATCTCGACATTTTGCGTAGACAAAATCACGTACTGTATTTTGCGCATCTCTTGTGAACTTGCGATTTATATACTTGTGCCTTCTTTTCTTTTTATCTTTTCCTCAACGATACTGTCGAACTGACAGTATATTTGTGAACACCAGCAAGCAGATTTCGATACTCATTAGATTCAATTAGTTCTGAGTTCAGCGGGAATCTGTGCCTACATACTACCGAACACTGTCTAACTAAAGCAAAGTTTTGGTCCGTGTGTGGTGGAATATTGCTGAATGAAAACCGTAGAGCTACATTTTTATCATCAGGACAGCAAGAAGACATACAATACAAGATGACGAGAACAAACGAAATGCTTGCATCTCGTAATGTATGTCTTCTTGCTGTCCTGATGAACTGGATAAGGGGAACTCAGTATTTCAAACCACACATTTTAATTTCATTCATTGTATACAAGAAGTGTAGTAATCTTGTGTGACACTGAAAGCAAACGTACATCAAGATAATGCCTAGCAATATCTACATGCTGTATATGTTTTACAGGGAGGACATGGAGGCTACAGGGTCGGTGGGTGTTTCTCCTAAAACGACGTACTGTCCTCTAAATCGCAATCCACTAGAGTTATCTGGTTCCAACACGATAATTCTTCCAGTTCAAGGTACGCTCGGTATTCTTCAGGAATAAGCGGGTTTCTAAAGAAAAGGGTAGCCCAATTTAACAGTTATTCTTGAACGAGCCATCCAGGTCCATCCAGATGACAGCAAGTCACATTCACTACGGTACCGCACGCACATATGGTACATTATTAGTTTCACTAAACAGAGACATGCTAAGCACTACGTAGCGTTTGAGCAACACGACTGTGTAACATCACACCACAATGCACAAATAATTAATTAAAACTAAAAATATAGCTTGGCCTGTCCCACATTCTGTGGGGAAATTGTTAGGGTTCAATCCATCATTCACTGACTTTTAAGTCCGTTTCTTTCGTGGGTGCGATCTTCTACTGTCTATCATTTGGTGGAAAACCCATCGGGATAACACTCTGCTTTAGATTTGGGGTAATTATGATGCCGGAACAAGACCCCATTGCTGGAACGCAAGTAAGAGAACGATGTGTTGTCATCCTGATAACCGAACAGTTTGCTGAATCGGTTTTTTATTTGTATAGCCCGAGCTAAAAATGTGGAGGAGACCACTAGGGAGTTGAATACAAACCATGTGGGTGCGCTACCGGTTACCGACAGATCAGTTTGAAGGCTGAGGAAAAAGTCGGTTGCAACAGACAGCGTTTATGTTCTGCCAAGAAGTGGTTGACAACACACATCAGCAGATGATTGTTCTACCAGTGATGTTCCTCGATTCAAGTATACAACACTTTAAATTCCATTGTGCACATGATAATCAAACGATAGAAGATTCCATCATACCGGGAGGTCCGACTACAGGAGATTCATTTGTCGGTTGCGACAAACGTATCATTCTGCACGCGATATTTATCGGTATTTACCGACGAATCAGTATTCTCTCTGAATGGGTTCGTGCAGAAGTCACATTTTTGGCATACCAACAACCCTCATCAGCCTGTTCCAATCCGACGTCAACGGCACATTACCACGTTAGTTACTTCCAGAAGACAGCACCCAAAACAAATTGTTCTCCTCATGGATAAAACTAACAAATGGGACATGTTAACATGACACAGTTCACTAACAAACGACGCATAGTGTTTTTGGTAACATGGTTCTAAACGTCATGTCGAAATCCATAAATGGCGCGGTAAACCAAAAAACAGCATGTGATACCTCAGATCCTATGGGAATGTTGGTGGTTGCTGATCGGTCACTTAAATCTGTTGTGTTCCTGAAGTGTGCTCCAGCATAACGCAGCATAAAAAGAGTCAGATCGAGAGACACACAGATCGAACTAGTCACCCCACGTGGTTTCGGTTAACTAAAAGTATCGGTTCTAAACCGACCTCGGTCATTTACGCGTTCAGTCTGCACCGTTAGTTTTCGATCAATCACTTAGTAATTCAGATGAGACCCAACGACGAAACCAGTTGAATATCTGTTCCGTCTCTGAATGCAGTTTGTTATTAGTCGACGTTTGGTGAGAAAATTGTTTTGACGGCACAATCCGTTGGAGAAATATCGTACTTTTACTTCGTTTATCTGCACTCACCGGTTCGTGCTGGTTGTTAGGCCAGCATTGTCCCCAGGCTCCGAAAAGTGTGACCAGCCAGGTGTTATCGATCGTGGACTGTGATGGTCGATACACTGGGACGATGGTGCTGAGGGGCTTGACTGGAAATGCGCGTAAAACCTCCGGCTCACCCGCAGTCAGCTAACCCGGCTGTAGTCTCGGCGGTGTGTTGGGCGCGTTGGCTCAGCCGACTTGGTTAACAGGCTTTTTTATTGGTTTGGGTTGCGATAGGGTCAGAGGAAATTCAAATATTCAAACGTGTCACGTGCGCCCGAGCCATGACTGTGCCTTGGTTTAGACTTTGGATTTTGTTGCCGGCTTTCCTACTTCTGGGACGTACCATAGAATGACAATAAATAATCTTCAGCTTGATGTCTTCGTGTATTTCGATTTTCAAGTGTGTAATCATGGACGATGAAGCAATCCAGCGTTGAACTAGGGCTATGGGGGACTCGGTCAGTGATTTCGATGAACAACGAATTAATTTTGACGTCTTACGTTCATCAATGCCGGTAAATTTTTACTTAAACAAATATTTGTGTAGGTGTAAGCGATTAACTCGTCCCGTTGAGTTTTTGTGTTACCACGCTCTGCGTTATCCAGCACGCGGGATACTCAAGTCAGCAGCAAAACTAACTGGTCAGTCATCGGTAGTTAAAGCTGAATGATGTTTTGATAGGAAGATTCTCAGCTGTTAATGAAAAGTTTACACACGACGTTTTTTCTAGCCACTCCTGGACAAACTAGTTGATACTAGTCAGGTAGTTTTAAAAAAGTTCACCATACGTAGTAATGACACGATAAGGGAAAACAACTCATGTAAATGGTTTTTGATGGATTAATGTTTATCGGAAGACCTGGTTGATGTGGTTTCTGTTTAATTCCTTGGCTATCAACCAACAAATGCAAATGAAGACAATAACTTGACAAAATGTATAATTGGCGCCATTAAGAGCAACATTCCACACATACGTATAATTAGTTGTTCAATACCACAGTGTGTATCAGAAGCACGAACCAAAATCAACAGATCCTGATAATATAGTGCTCATACTCTTTTGAAAAGTCATAAGAGGCACGCTACTTTCAAAGTGTGGGTAATTACATCAAAAGAGTTCGAAGGAGACTTTAATTGTTGCCAGTTCATCAGAATTAGCACCGGGTGAAACGTGAGGATGGGCATCCTTAGGACCTAGTTTTAACAAATAAGCCGTACTGACTGACAGTGTCCCAAGGTTCATCTATGGCGCAAATGCGTTGTAACAGTCACTTGTTTATGAGTATACAATAATCACCTTGGGGTTTTCCGGATAAGTTGCCAAAGAATCAGTAGCAATTAAAAAACCTCGTTTACCAAAGTCCCGAGGAACGTTTGTGACCGAGTTAGGGAGCCCATAGGTGGAAACGGATTGTTTCAAAAATGTCCGATCACCTTTGTATTAGAGTTCATCTTTTATGCTATCTCTTTCTTCTGCCCTCCAACTTTGGACGACCTATGATTACTGGTGAGTAATCGGGGATTTGGTTTGTTTTCAGGTTGAACATCACTCACATTTGATCGCAGCGTTCGCATTCGGATAGACTTTCCAGCCAGCCTCTTTCGAAAAGAAGCACTAAACTCGGGTTTTGCTCTGATTGGAGCTCGTCAGTGGGGATTAAGAATTCAGAGGCAGGTCGAAATCTCCGATCTCATTAAACAAGACCGAAAATGGAGTCTAATGCTTCTTTTCAAAAGAGTCGATCTGAATGCGAAACCTACGATCAAATATGAGCGATGTTCAACTTTCAATCTGCCAAATCCCCGACTACTCATCAGCAAAATAAGGCGATGTTTATAGTCATTCGTTACAAACTCTCCGAAACAAGTACGAATGAACCAGATTGTGTTGCGAAAAACTGACACTCATTCGGGTGTCTCGTCTCACTGAAGAGATGATCAGCGCTACCTCCACGATTAGATAGTGAACAGACAGTAAATCTTTGACTTATCTCATATTTCTGCTCAGTGACATAATCTGGATCTAACCGCTTGAAATCCGGTATTGGACAAAATGACTCTACACTGTCACTGTTGATAAAAAAGAACTCATATCCGTCATCACAGTTCAGTAAAAGTGGTCGATAGATATGCCTACCAATGGAAGGATCGCTAGCAATAGCTGCTCGACAGTTCACTCGGGTATCAGAATATCTGACACTATCCTGGACCAGCCACACTTTCGGACCCTTGCAAATGGAAAGAATGTGGCCCATCTTTCCGCACTCGTAACACTACCTTTCGAAGGCAAGACGTTAAACATGGACGCTTTTGGCCTTGTGGTACACAATCACTAAGCTTATATGACGCCCTTTTTACTACGCACTGAGGGACAGATGAAGATCCACTTGATCTAATGAAGTGTTTAACTCGAGTTGAATGACTTTGATTGGGAGAAATACTGCAAAAATTTGACAAAATTCCGTCCATCTTGGTGTTAATGGTTACACCCGGGTGTTTCTCAGACTTGTAAAGTCAATCTTCCATAAGTAACGAACCGCGTTGAAGATCGAGTCAACTAATCCTGGAAATATACCTGTCTCAAAGTTGAATCTGTAAGCGATCTGTGCAGCTATTGCGAGAAGCCTGGGTTTTGCAATTTTATTGGGGAATCACGAAAATTGTTTACGTTGTCTGCGCTGGACCATATGGAGTTTAACTGCCATTTCAAAGTTAACTAATAGGATGTGCTCTGATATAAGGTTTTTGTTAACATCGTATGATAAGGTACGTGGATGAGCACGACGCACCAGGCTCTTACTGAGCCGATACGCATCACTACCAGCTTTAATAACAAAGAGCACGGACTTCTGATCTTCCGTCAGATCCATGCGAATCAAGCACCGAAGTTAAATGGTTCTGACTTACAACCATTTCAACCACTATAACGTTACGTCAAAATACCCAATGTGTAGTTGGACTGGTTCGGTGTCGGTTCGAATACCAGTAATCAAATCAAAATGTATCAAAAAGCCATGTAGCCTGACTCGGTCACTTGAGTCCGTAAACAAATCAAGGTCGTAAATATATAAACATACTATCAGTAATATGGTCAGAATTATCCGCACTCATCACGGCATCCATTAAAATTGAAGGAATATCACTTCTGGCTGTATTCGCACAGTGTAAACTGATTATTATTAATGACATATATGTGGTACATACCGTCCAAGTGTTCATTGTTTAGGTAATCGGTTACTTAACTCTGTGTGTGGAATATGCTAAAGCTCGTTGAATTAAGAAGCAACCTCAGATTACCACTCAAAGCATACTGTTAAAATCCAGCAGTGCTTCCTATAACGATTCACTGAATCAACCAATCTAGTGTCACTCGATTTTGTAGCTAACAGCAGCTTGTCAACCGTATCTTGTGAACACTGCTGTCATCCTTGTGACAGTTAACCGGAAGAATGGTATATTTATCGCAACACTTCGTTCACTATCGTATTAAGAGATGCAGCGTAGGTTGGAAGAATTCACCATGTAATACCGGCATGTCTGATGTGATTTAAGTCTAATGTGCAGAATTATGTATCAACAACATTGACTGTTGTGAACCTTACTTTTCCCTAGTCTGAGTCGGTCTGGGAAGTCAGTCTTTTGAAATTACTAACCCAAGTAAATCTACTTGAATTGTAGGCTTTACGACGCACACAATATGTACCATCTTGCCCGAATCTGTACTGATAGTGCCAACGCCCTACACACAAGCCCTACACACGTATTCAAGAAAGTAGACCGATACTTCACACAACCTGAACACCAGAACGTTACGAGCAAGTTGTAATACTCTATGTTTCAAACACTTCGGCCGACGTTCCTCAAGAGTGTTTGAAACATAGGGCATCACAACTTGCTCGTAACGTTGTTCTATTCTCAACCTATTTATCAGTCACATATTAAACAAACTGTTTGACTTCATTCCCACTAAATGTGGTACGGATATCTTACCACCAGAGCCACTATAGTGCAAATAACTTGTGGTTGGTATCTTTCTTGCTGAAATGTTTGTTCCGTTTTTGGCCATCACTATTTAGTCTTCGGTTCCGTTGTCTAGCTATGATTTCATTTCTTTCAAGTTGCAGTTGTACAACTACAGATTTTCTAATACTGTTTTACTGAAATCATTGCAACCGTTAATGATAGCCTCATACGTACACGTCCAGCTCCATCCATGCTGTAATCGATTTTCTAATCCTGCGAACGTGAGCACATCGTTCGTTTCCACTAGAGTGTGTGTAACACTACTAGTTAGACGAATTCCGCTTGTTTTTACCGAACCACTTTAGTATGGACTTGGAAAACTGATTACCTCCAGTGGTTAAAAAGACTGATAAGGTGACAAATGAACCAGGTCAGTTGACCTGTGACCAGAAGAAAAGCAAGTATGAGTGAGCCAAACCCTCTAAATGTTACCTTCTACGTGGGATATTACCAGTTACCAACGCTACAAGGTCATTGCCAATACTTCAATGACTGTTATGTTTTACTGAGATAGATTTCTGTGCTGTACTTTGGTGCATTACACTGTATGAAGATGCATGGTGAATTCCGCCGGTTCCGATTTTCCATTAGTATCTATCAATTTATTATACAGCACTTTGGAACAATTGGTTGTCCATTGTCCACGAGATAAGATTATTTGATACTGCAGTCAAAGCTTGCAGAGATGTGCAACGACATTTAAGAGTAACATCGGGAAGAAGAAGAATACGATGGAAATAGACAGCTTGCGAACGGATCTGTGCACGGTGATGCAAAGATGAACTCGAATAATGAGGAGCTCGTTACGTGGTCTGAACCGGTTCCGATTCTCTAAAGTCAGTGTGGTGTAGATGCCAACTTAACGGAAAAAGTTAAGGATTTCACAGGTTGAATAACTTCGCAGAAATTCACGTTGGATCACACCTTAAACGGCGAGACAACTATGGTTGATTACCCTTGTATTATCACTAAACTTGTTCGTTGTGACTATAGCTTTATCAATTTTGACAACATTCGTTAAGTGTCTTCATTTCTGTATTCTTCTCTAGGTATAATTTTGTGGAGAACAATCAGACAATTAAGTTGAAAAGGCCAACATGGGGACTAGGTGATATAAGTTGTCTAAGAGCTGCAATTGATCTGCTGTTAGACGTTCAAAACGGTTGCAATAGCTGAGATTATTAATAAGTGCGTCCCAGTAAAGTGAGCCAAACCACAGAGACAAAAAATTTCACTTCGAAGATATACAAAGAAACCGTTTACGTCCAGGTGAACAGTCTGGACTACGACTATTAATTAATGGTATATAAACCTATCGCACACATTTGTACTCAGAGAGAAGCGGTAGTATGAAAAAATACAAAGGTATCAACTGAGGTTGGTGAATATCTTTGATGTCAACTGGAAACGTGTGTGCAACATTGTAGTTGAACACATGAGCAGTCGTCATGCAATCCTGTGGCCGGTGATTTAGGAAATCAGCATGGCAGCTTTGTTGCCGACTACCACAGTAGCAAACTAACCACCATTAGAACTGATGCTTCTGGTGATCGTACAGTCATAACTATCGCGCTAATTGCCATGGTACAAAAGTTAAGGGTGCTTCTTTATGACAAGTTACATAGCCCTAATCTGATTTGCCAACAGCACTGAAAAGATGCACAGGAAGGCTGACTAGACCACTGAATGAGTGATTCAGTCTTTCTATGGAGCAGTGCCGGGAAGCCTAAACTTCCTTCCAATTATTTACACGTTAATCGAAATAAACTTGTAAACTACAGAACACCTACTTCTCCACATGACCTAACCCCATCTGCCAACTAAGTCTTTGTGATGGGAAAGCTAATGAGGCTCTTGGAATGTTTATCTCGGTAATGATGTTAATCTGGTCTGATGATAGTGGTCCTAGTCTCCAATCAGCATAGTCTTCTGAACACCTCTGTTGTGGTGCACGACCTCTGATATCAGTACCAGCTAGCCATTGTCTGATGAATTCTGCTTGTTTCCTGCTTGATTGCCATGTCCGACTTATACTTTCCACGTTCTAATGTAACCTCGCTTGATTACGATTTATATCAAAATGATCCTTACCAGTTATGAATCGAAGATCTTTTTTGCTGATGATGATAGTGATGTCGTTTTTCTTCTCAGTTCTATGCTGTTTCATCATCGCTCAATTGAGAGTCAGGTGCATATGAGCTTTGTTGGCTTTCATTAAGCTGTACCATTCCAGTGATTCTAACGATAACGCACTCCAACAGAAGTTTAAGAGACCAGTCGATGTAGCGGAATTTTTTAAGTTACTCCAAGTGATTTTTCCCTTACGTTCGTGAAATTGTGACAATGATTAAACGGCTAATGATCCGATCTGCAATAGATAGGTGTTTTCAAATAAGGAACCTCATTTGTTGTGCGCCAGATCTGGTTTGCCATAATCGCAAACAATCGTTCAGTGTTCAGTGTGATAGCAGTGAAACTGGTATGAAGCGACATTTTTGCGGAACCAGAATATGCTCAACTTTTGCACCCGAACTTTTTCTGATACAGAATGACTGTAAACCCATACTGGAAAAGAAATATAAGGTATCATACAAGCTATAAAAAAAATTTCAAGACTACATTATTTGCAGACAGTGCATGTAAATATATATATATATATGCTGATTATTATCGTGAGTAAATTTGTAAATTTTGACCTTCAGAACAGTCTGACTACAAACGTATGCTGTATGAGGGATACGGCAACCTTGATTATAGACGGGGGTAACGAACCAGTTTTGTAGGATGGGTAACTTTGACTGACTGAAGTTTTAATGCCCGGAATCACACACGCCAAAATCTACGATAAACTGTTTTTCTTGGCAGGACAGCGTAAAAGAATCTGTACGAAATACCGACAGCCACCATCTTTCGTCTTCTCTCGACCACGTTCAAATTTATGAAAGAAACTGTGCCATTGTGCCGTTTTACAATATCTCACTTAAAATAAGTGGACAGAGTGCAAAGAAACATTAAGTTGACCGTAGTGCATTTGATGAACCACGTTAAAATTTCATTACTATACAATAATGAAAAGAAGAACATGTTGTAGTTCGATTACTGCACTGGACACGAAACTCAGTTTGTTCTACAACTATCATGTTGTACTGACTGGCCATAAATATCTCATCTTCACGGGTTAAACAACATCAAACAGAAATGTACCGCTAGATCAAGAAACTTGTCAGTTTGTCCCGAGTGTCTACATTTGATCTGTAAGGATATATATTTCTTAAGTAATAGATCTCATCCTGTTAATCTCATGTTCCAAGGGACCTAATTGGTTGACAAACTCAACCAACTTTGTGTTGAAAATAATTAATGGCTTGTTGACTCGTGGATTTGAGTACAACAGATTGTTAACTGGGCTGCTCGCCACCCGACACAATGGGAAGTAGAAAACTTCAATTGTATATAACAGAATAATTAAAATAACGTTACTATACAAACAAGTTAAACTAGATGAACCTCAATTAAGCTATGAATCAACCAGCAATAGACTGCCTGTTCGACAACCTGCAGGGTAAAAGGGAGAATTTCGAGAGACCCATACAAAAGTCAGAAGTGCCCAGCTAAAATGAGCACAACTTCCACCTGTTTTGTGACCCAGAGATTTATATAAAGCAAACTTGAGCTGATTACAGAAAAGAAAGCTGTCAAATCAGAATTTTAATGGAACTAAAAACATTGGAGACAACAACAAAAAACAGATTCGAATTAAATAACAAGGGAAATCAGTGCGCCAATATTTACAGACAAATTGGTAACAAAAACCCTAATCAAACCTTTGGAAAATGTTTTTCCGTATGAGAATATGTTTGTGAAAGTTGTCAACTAGCTGCTTCATTATAACGTTGAGAACCCAGTATAAGTCATGCACCAGACCAGATCTGATTCTTATCCTGGTACTGAATAAGAGTAGATTGAAGGCTCGTATTTCACATATGTATATTGGGAAAATTACAGTAGTTTCCAGGCTAAAATGTTATTTGTCCCCGAGACATGTACAGGGTAAACGCAGATCTATCAACCCTTCTGAAAGTCCGTCAGTTTCATTTACAATCTTATAAGGAGTTGCGCCGGACCAATTTCTGACTCAACTCATAAGCTGGAAAGCATCAACCTCTGTCATGTATCGGCTCCTCAGGTATGGAAAATCCTTGAAATACTTCTGAAAAATGGAGTTCGCTTTGACGAATCATATTCCAAGATTGCACTTCAAAGTTGCATTTAGTGTCTGTGTTCTATGGTTAATATTATTGTAATGTTGGTGACAATAATGATACTGGTAAATAATTTTGAAAAATCCCCATAAACTGTCGTTACTATTACACAATGCATGCGATCAGTAATGCTTCACTAAACTTGAAATTAAATTTAGCCTAAAGTTGTAAAAACAGGCTGATTTCAAGGTTTGTGCATTTGTTGTGGCAGAACAGACCAAGGAGTATGGTCCTAACTTTTGGAGGACAGTGTCAAACAACAACTGAGACAGTGCGGTAGCGTGGAATGGTTAGCGAATAACTTCAAGGTTAACGGTAGCCAGTAAAATACAGCGGACAGGGGAATTCACAATACGCCACAATATAATTTAGGGGTATGTGTACTTAGTTTCACATAAAAGACAGTTTATTGATAACGTTTGCGTGTTTGTCACGAAAGATGTTTGACGCCCACTTGTTCTGAAAATGAAGTAATCGTCTAACTTTTTGGGAGGCGTGGTGACAGTTACAGAAACGTCAGGAGAAAACAAGTCCACAGGGTATCCAGTTGACGTGCACATATGTACCCTCGAATTGGAAAAAGCAGTTTTGTTAGATAGAGAATATGCGGTATGCTGCGTATGCATTACAACCCTAATGGATTTGGAGAGACCGCTGTTTACGTGACGAACGTATGGTCTATTTTGCTCCCATGAAGTAGGTCTGATAGGCCACACAGATTCGAATGAACTCTAGCTAGTCTACTGTCCGTTAACTCTCTATTACTGTTGACTACAGGATAGCTCTTGTTTTATCCTGATTCCAATGGCTTTGGTAAGATCATATTCCATTAGTCGATTGTTCTACAATTCTAGTTTATTGGCACAATATACATGGACGTAGGATGTTCAATGCTGTGATACGCGTGTTTCAGTCATCAAAATTCAGATCATACTATACTTTTCTCTAGAACCTGCTGATACTTAGGTCTTGTATTTCTTGTTGTCAACAGTTACACGTGGAAAGAAATCCCATATCTTGCATGTAACCACCGTTCATCCACCGATCACAGCTTTATAAGGTGTTTCTGTTTGACATCCAGTCACTTTCGAATTCTGTCATAGATTCTGTCTTGCTGCTTACCAGTAAGCTACAGTAGGCTAGCAAACAGTGATCGGCAGCTATTGCCACGTCCCGTGCTCAGTCGGGTGCGTAAATGTTGCTAATCATGTTGGTTTTCATCTATATTCTTTTCCCGACTCACTTATAATGATGGCCGAAGAGCAAACAACAGCCTCCCACTCTTCCGAAATTACAGCCACCACCACGGGATTATCCCATAAATAATCCACTTCCTGTGTTCTCAGTAAACTGACGTAACATTCAACAGTGAAACCGGCGTGCCGGGAGGTTGGAGGCAAGCTTCTACTCCCACAGTAATAGGGAACCCAATCAGGCGTTCTGGTGTGAAAATTGCGGACGTGTTAACAGTGGACGTGGGGTTATGTAGGGTGTGGGGCCAACAGTCATCCAAACGTAGACGGAGTGATGCTAAGGGGTGTACACACGAATGGATTATACAAACTGGTTCAAGGGTTTTCATAATTCCGTTTGTGCGAATGGTCCACTCAACCGCGAAGGGGACTTAAAGTCAAATCCGCCACAGTTTCCGGTGGATTAAGTCAAAACAATTAACGGGTGTTGCTATCGTCCGGTCCACATTGCGTCATCGCCAGCATTCGGAGATGGCCAGTTGATCATTTTGTCGACGCGCGGTGGGACTAAACACTCGACCAAAAAATCGCACGCCCATATGGGGCCTCGGGGCAAACCAAAATGTTACCGGCTGAACCGTCGTGTGATTTGTGATTAAGGTTTATTGTGAGTCAATTCACCATTTCACAGGATGGGCGTGTGGCGAGATTACGACATAAAAACCGCCCGTTACTACAACCCAAAAAACATTGTCTTTCTGACACTGCATGATTTGGTCACACTGTATGTACTGGCAATAAAACTGTATAACATCAAGTCGGACAATTTCTGATAACACACAAGATAATCTGTCTCAAGTCAAGATATTGTTTTAGTCAACAAAATATGACAAATCAACCCTACCGTATGAAGAATTTCTACAAACCAACTAAAGATACTATAGGAGTTTTAAGTTTGTATTGTGGTAGGACAATTACGAATAACAATCAGTTAACGAAGCAAAAAAAACCTCACTGTAGACAGTATTGTTCTGTCATGCAAAAACTGATCAAGATATGAGAAAGTAGTGGTCAGTCACTGTGACATATAGGAATGAAACAAGTTGAAGAAACGCATATGAAACGGCTATATCTGGACACATTTAAGTGCCGGAAAAGAGAAGAGTCAGAAAGCAATTCGCTTGATGATCGATTGTAAGCACCCGGACGTTTCCAACAAAGGTGACGCCAAATAGCCCAACGATGAACACAGCCAGTTGTAGAGACCGGGTTCAACGTACCCAATTATAACTTCCAACCCAATACAAAATGATCTATAAGACAGCGTGCGACCAATGGAGGTAGTGTGGAAAAACGCAAGTGTACACAAACTTTGTAGCAAAACTCTGAGAAGATTACGGTCAGTTTAAACGTCTCGACCAAGCCATATAACGTATTGAGCAGATATAAGTCCAGCCAATTGGTGCTTATCACACGCGCAGCGTTTACATAGACCTAAACATTTGATTCCATTTCTCAACTATCTCGGTTTTACTACACCGGGCACTTAGCGCAGCATGGCTTTTATCGAAATCTGAGGATACCTCAACAATAACGTTTCAGTAGTGAGCAAGGCTGAGTCCGGTGACAGAGGTGGATCAAGCAACGTTGGTGAGCTGTGTTTGCATCATTGCAAAGTTCGCTTTGTGATGCGACATCAGATTCTAATTTGTGAGGATATGTTGTTCAGTTCTGCAAAAATAGCTCAACTCACTTGCCCAATGATCACTATGACCAAGTGTGCTTGATTTCCAGGATAATGTCAAACAGAAGGTTTACTGAAAGATGTCATGGAAAGTGAACATGTGCCATTTATTTCTAATGTGAAGAAAAGATCTTAGAATGGAGTAATTAAAATGAATATCTCAGTGATCGATTTTCACCTGTTAAGCGGCCTCTTCCACATCGGTAACGAAACAGGCCACCTTACCTTGTTAGCATATCCGGGTATGTAGTAAACTGATTCTTTCTAAGTCATTGGTGAATTGGTCATTGTAGAGGCAAATTCGCCGGTCTATCTTTCTAAGACTGACCTGTGAATCGGTGATCATTCGCAACAGCCACGCCTCACTCAAACCACAATCATTTTGAAGAGAACTCCGCAAGTCTGTGCTTGAGCTATAATTTTATCGGTCGATTTGTAGACCCGTGTTACATGATGTAACAACTGTAACATACTGGTTTGCTACATTTGTACAGTGGATGTATCAGAAGCAAATTAATGGTGCAATTTTGAGAGGCGGAAGACATTGTCATTTTGTCGTGCACAATACTACTACTGCCAGAATTTACAATACTTACTACTGACAACGATGACCAGTTGCATAACTAAGGTTAGGTGGATTCCACATACGCAAATAATGGCTAATGCTGATAACAATTAGAGATGAAGAAACGGTACAAACGGAAATTCCCACAAAAGATGACACGTTTCATAGCCACATTGGCGACTCAAATAGGTATTTGGAAGAGGAAGAGTCAACCTAATCCAGTCTGTGATCTCTGGAGGCAGGAAAGAGCTGTCTGAGGAGGACAATTTGTGTTTCAAAATCGAGTGAGATCGTACAATTAACTTACACATAGGCGCGGTGACTGACACATGAATTGGTTGGCTCGTGTGAAGTGGGATGACGCGGGCCGCCGGGCACTAAGTTGCCAAGCTAAAACTGGCTTCAATCTTTTACGCTTTGTTCATCCTATCGATTTCTTCCATGGAATTTTTGTCAACGATGTCATATGTCCAACATGTGTACTGTTTGTCGTTTCCCTGATTGACACCAACTTTCATCACAACAAAGCATTAACATTCGAGTGTCCTGTGCATGCCCCTATGAACTTCAGTCTATCTTTCATTTAGCCCAAGATGTTGTGCACTCACTTGTTTAGTATAAGCGAAGAAATCCAGCCGTTTACCTCTCGGTGTCCATCGCTCGCATGACCACTGAAGAATACCAGTTATTAATCGAGCCACCGGTTCCCATTTGATCCTGCTTGTTATGATTCCAACTCACACTAAATTTCAGCCACCAGGGCGTTGGTTTACAAGGAATAAAACATGGCTCGTTTAGGAGCAACCTCACAATAAGTGTTTTACTGGCCTTCTGTGCAACTGTACATACGGTGCAATCGACCGCTTACACAACGAAGCTCGATGTGATGCGTTGTTACACATAGTCTTCCAGGAGGTATTTCGGATAATTGTACTGGCTACCGGTTTCACTTATTATCGGTTTTCGCCGCATGATTCTCTCTATTAATCTGTACGTTGTGTGTATCGTTTTCAAATCATTTCATTGGACTTGAAGCCACAGTAACTTAGTCTTCAGATTACGGTACATTCGTCGGTGTGCACTGCAGTAATAATACAGCGTGAAAAATGTAAGGAAACAAAATACTTAGTCCATCTGATAAAATAAACGTGTATTTGTTAATTTAGATTACAATTTGCCCACCCTAATTTTAACCCTTTCCGCACTGAGAAGTGGACTGCAAAATGGAACGGTGGAGGTCTGCTTTATTGCTTTCGTGGTGTAGACCATAATCCACAAACAATCTTAAATACTCCATCAGGAGGATTTAAGCTTGTATCACAACGTTGATTGAAAGCCCAACAATCACGTAACACTTCGTCATAGATGATGCGCGCCTCACTACTTTCAGTCGTAGGGGCGTCCGATCGTCATTCACACAAATCGCATCCCGACAGAAGGCATTAACGCACGTATGTTCCCTGTGAGAATGGCAATGACTGGAAAGCTGTTGCCGCGGCCTTGGTTTACCCACACACTACCTACCGATGAGCTTTTTATAGGGAGTGCCAGTGTGTGGTCAGCATGGTGGGAACAACCGGAAAAATTCCGTGCGATGCACGAACTGACCAGTCCACAGAGTAGGGGAGTAGACACCACGCTGCCAATCTGAAATTGCTAAGGTTGCTCTTGGAAACAAAATATAAAATGGAATGTTACCGCATCACCATTGGTGAATTCTTAAACAGAAGGTTGATAAGTGCGAGCGAATTGCACTTGCCCCCCCTCTTCTGACTGTGACCGCCGCGTTAAGTTTGTTCAGAGCGCGTGGTAAATTACGACTGAAGAAAGGTTTGCTGAAATTAAGACAGGCTGGAGTGCTCACTCTGTTTGATCAGTCAGCTAGTTTCGATCGTTTCTGTTATCATACCTGCCTAAAATGAGCACGTACGAGGACGGTGATACCAGCAACCAAATAAGCATTGTTCACGGTATTGGAATTATGACAACATGAGGAGTGTTAACGTACTCCATCAAGTACAGCGACGTAATGCGTCAAGCGTAGCAGTGAACAATGTCAGATAGCCCCGATATGCCCTATATAGAAAAGTTATTGGTAGTTTACGAACACGTTATACGGATCTCAGTAGCGCGTTCAAAGGTCAAGAGTACATCGGTGGAAAAATCATGCAGCTGACATCCAAACCCCAGGTGCTGATTCCAGTCTGAGGTATGTGGACTGTGATCAATAACCGAGCGAGCCAACTGATGCGAAGAAGGTGTGACCATGTAATCTCGGGTGATTTTTGTGAGTTGCCTTGCCCGTGTGAGTAGCGGTTAAGATGCTCGAAAGAGGCGGTCGAATGGGTCAGAAATTTGGTGACAGTACTCATTTAACACAACGTGGCAAAAGGCTTTTAGTCGCTTGTTAACAAACACTCAGTAATGCTTAGGTTTGAATTCGAGACCGTCCCTCGTTTGTTATTTCGACAGTAATTATCTGGCGACATGTACTTAATAACACATTGAATTTACCACGTTATGGGTTGGAATGATATGACCCAGTGTTAACATAGACAGAGACAATCGGTACACGTGTTGAACGCGTAATATGGTTGACGAAAACTTCACATAAGAAATCACTAGGAAGAAGAAAGCGTAAAAGACTGAAACCAGTCAAAACGGATCAGCTGTCAGACTATCCGACAGGAACCTCTAAGAAAAATATCAGTGAAGCGAAGTGGATAGATAATGTATATTCAGTGATTGGTTTATATTGAGGTTTGTTTATCTGGTTCACTATTAACCACTAGTTGGCATGTTCTCATATTTAGTCAACCACTTCATGTATCCATCACTATCCGGATACCTCATAATACTGGAATGTGCTGTAGCGCGGTCAACCTATCGTCAGTCGTACTATTCTAGCAGATCCCTGCATAATACAGTTTCTTTTGCTTGTTCCTCACTTAGGTCAGCAGGGCCAGCCTGGATTAGTAATGTTAGCAATACCTCGTTGTTCCAGACACCATTTGTTCACGCTTGAAGGATGTGTTCAACCAACTACTCTGAGTGTTCAGTACATTCAAATCTCACAGCAGCCGTCGACTGTTATTTATGTGGCCACCGTTCGATCACTCGAAGTACGACTAGCTTGACTAATCCGACTCCTCGGAGGACGGTTACTGAAGCCTATATCAGTCTAAGTGGACCGCCAATTTATCCACAGGCAGACGGCCGGATTGTCAAATGTGCGTTCATAGGAGTTCTGTGTCGCAAGGATACCTATACACTCAGTGTTCCCCGTACGCACCTGAAACATCGCATGCACAGACGAGGAGATTTTAGTTTGGCAACTTAGTGTCCGGCGGCCCGTGTCATACCACCTCACACGAGCCAACCAATTCGTATGTCAATCACCGTGCCCATGAGCAAGTTAGTTGTACGATCTCATTCGAGTGTGAAAACCAGATTGTCCTCCTCAGATTTCTTAAAATTGCTCCCAGGAACCTTTGCCTGGTAAACCCGCATGCCCAGTTGTTATCCACTGATCAAAATATAACTGATCACGTTGAGTTTTCTGTGTCTGTGGACATCCACTGGAGCTAACTAGATATACACTGTCTCCTCTCAATCCTATGGGGCAACTTGAACATTTCTCAATACGGAAAGTGGTTTATTTTTTCCCAAGTGACAAATCAGTCCTGCCCGAATTAGTTTGATGGTCAACACGGTTGTCTGACGAAGTCTTGTCCAGAGTTCAAACCTTGACCTTGGTGCGAATATACGCTACTGATCAGGTCTGACAATCTCTGCACTAAAATATATTAACATTTTTCTCAGAGTTTCATGAAGAGGCCAGTGGTTGATAGACTTATGCTGACAGTCAACTTTTACTACTACGAATGCTTCGTGTCTATGCATGGAATCTGTATAGCATCTCTGTTTGAATATTAGCAGGTTGAAAATTACCTGTGCCAATTTGTACGATTTAAATAGTGCTGAAGTAACGTTTCTGTTGAACAACCCCCCCACACACACACACATTTCACAAAGCGAAGTGTGAAAATAAGTTCGGGTCTATCAGTGACGGACATAATGTAAAAATGAACGGTAGATCACTCTAACTGGCTTCTGGTTGAGGTAGTTGCGGTAACATCTTGATATTCCTTGAATGATATTAGATTGTTTTTGCATAAGACCTTGTAGGCATAGGTTAAGCTCGAACGTCTGTCTGCTTACTGAACCTGTATGTATACTAGGTTCTTTTTACTCACTCATTTCTCTCTCTCAAACTTCGTGCATGATGATCGCCGTCGGGACAGATGAACAAATAAACGCTAGATACTCAATCTGAAACACAATACCTACACCAATGAGGCTTACCAAAGAGGTCTGAATGAAAGGCAATCTCACATTCCACTGCGTGTATCTCAGTTTGTTTGCTATCAACGATCTTCCCAAGAAAATAGTAGTCTGTTCTGTGAATACCCATCGAAATTTTAAGATCAAAGCAACAATCTGGAAATAAATATATTTCTTGTGAACGCCAACCGAGAGTGCCTTGAGATACAGTGAAAGATTCTGAACATTACACAGCTTCAAAATTTGGAGGCGTTTGAAAATTGTATGGAATCATTACGGTTGGTCAGGCTCGTGAGTAAGTTGAAACTGTCCAAATGTCACCGTCTAGGCGTTGGTTGGACTAAACTCACGTACAATGCGACTGTTAGCAGAAACTACAAATTGTTTCGCCTCTTCTTTTGAGTCATTAAGATCGGAAAACGTAGAGTCCGCACGACCACTGGGTTCCACGCTCAGGGTAGTGCCCACACCGTCCAGACTTGTTAATGAAGATTCAAATCTGCCATTTGCTCGGGAAGTGTAGGATGGGGTACTTTGAAGACCGGATGAGTTAGTTTGCTCTCCAAGACGCCTCCTCCGTTCCTCTTGTCGAAGTAATTGCCGTCGCAATCGTGGCAAACCGGACCAGTTCGGATGCTCCCTCAGCATATGACTCAACATGTCTGACACATTTGGACAAGCGAATCCGCAAGTCTCGCAAACGCGCATAACTTCTCGACGCTGGTTCCGACAATATGTGAGGGGAATTTTGTGAATCTTTCGTCGGTGTCCTTCCAGTGAACATCGTTGGCTGAAGGATCTACCACACTCTGGGCACACATACGGTCGGACCACTGAAAGGAGGGCAACCGAACCGAATAACCAGTTATACAATCAAATGTTAACGTTTATGTGCTAGAGTTAACGGTCAGCTGAAGTCTACATACATGTGGGTGACAAGCAAACCTAGTACTGTCTAGGACCGGAACCCATGACAGTGCCATTAAGGAGGACACTGGATGTAGCTAGGACAACGACATGTTCAGCAAACAGGCCTCACCGTCTCAAAACTGTTAGCGCCCTTAGATTGCTTTGATTAGCAGTAACCTGGCAATTTAGCTTCCTTCTGTAACTCGATGTTATATAATTAAAAGACTGAACGCTGAGAAATAACAGTTCGCATACGCTGGAATTATGTTCCCACCTGATTCATCCACCAGTTGGTCAAATAACCAGTAACTTACGTGTGTGTTTCCTTGTGTGCCGCTTCATGTCATATTTGTCATTGAATCCTTTCAAACATCGAACGCACAAATTGAATTTACACGCGCTGTGAGAGAGCAAGTGTTGTTGCATTGGTCGAAGTCGTGATGTAATTCGGTTACACCCTTTGCACAAATAATTGCCATCTTTCATTCTGACACCTAGAAAAATATACAGTTAAAATGACGAGTCATCAACCACCGGGTTGACAATGGAATTAAGACAACATCTTGTACGTGTCATTATTGTCCAGTTTTCTCATTCCGATCCCTCAGTTAGTAGCCTAGTCTAAACGAGATTCAAACGGGAAACGTATAGTTCACAAACCAACACATTTATCAAATTTCGATTGCCGACTTCTCAAACCTTGGCTGCCAGAGTTATATGGACACTTGATTCAACATGCAATGTCTTTAAATTTTCAGCTGTCTGTAGGTTAACAGTTCAAATCTCGTTCTGAACGCTACACCTAATTCATGAGTCCAAGCAAGGTCGGAACCGGTTACGGTGAAACACTGGTTTGCAAGAATTCATTGAAAGACATTAATAGTAATTCGAAATCTGACAATACTCATTACTCGTAGAAACCGATCGGGGAGCTGGTTACGCTTGTCAAACAGAGAAGACGTTAGAAATTGTAGATTATTAGTAGTTAATTTAGGCTTTGGATAAAGGCTAACTGGAAAATTTGACTAAATGCGAAAACTGCGATCAAATATGACAGTTGTTCGAGTTAAATCAGACAAATTATCATGCCTACTGGTCCAGCTACTTATGCTTGTAAATTAGCCCGATATTTTGTCTATTCGGGATTAGCCCACTTTCTCTTCTGTTATCTATTTTGAAGGCTTAAAGTCAAGGATGAAAACCGCTGGTTCTCAACCATCCAAATTCCCACTTATTTCACAGTGTGCCGGGGTGGGGGATGAGTGTGCTAGGGGAAGAGGTTTGGAAATGAACGGACCTAACTATTCTTTTTAATTTTCTTCACGCAAACCTCATGAGACTTTTTGCCCCCGGGTGAATTTAACTCCTAGGTCCATCACTCCATAGGAGTCGGTGAACAAGAAAGAAAGGCGTGATAACTAGCCACATGGCAAAGTCCTTGCCTAGAAAATACACACATCGTGATAAGAAATGTTAAGCCTGGCAACAGTCAGAATAGGGGAAAAATATTACCGGCTACTTTGCTTTCGTGGACCAATTCACACCCACGCCCTTTGGCGAAAGAAACCAAATGAAAACCAGTTCACAGACCACCCGGTTTGCAGATCCGTTCGTTGTCATGTGAACGTTCACTAATGCCACTTTGTCCATTCGAACATTATCCCAGTGAGTATTTGTGGTTCACAGTCACAAACGAGTCTGTGTGTAAAATCTGACTGACTTCACCTACATTGCTGTTTGATGACTACTGTTTAAACGGAGTTTTTTTCCGATTATCTTTAATATGTGTACACCAATGGGTTATTCAAAGTGTACACGGTAGCAAAAGTTGTTGACCCATCACGCACAACATAAAAAGGTGAGCCATCTCACCTGCATATCAGTATGAATTTGTGAAGAGTTTATGTCACATCTCAGTGATGTGTAACGACATGCACTCTCGCTCTGAAAGCTATCAAAGTAACTCACAGTACGAACCAGCTCACACTGATCTAGTATGAGACAGAAAGGCAGACAGCGCCGATACAATTCCATGCTGTTTTCTTTCACCGGAATCGGATTCATTTTAATAAGACTCCAATTTACACCGGTGTTGTTGTTACTCGAGTAATTTTCTGTCTGATCTCATGGTCGTAGGCATAGAGATTTGACAATCTGAGTCGTTCACTATCTGCAAAAATCAATCGAGTGCTCATAATTCACACCAGAAAGCATATAGTTGGAAAGATCCTCTCTTAAGACAGCTCTAAAAGACCAAAAATGACATTGCTGACTTCCACGAAAATCAATATACACCGAAATAACCATAAAAATTACCGGGATACAAAGGTATAGGAAACTAGACCTAGAATAAGTGAAACTATGCTGGTTGTTGGTCACCCTAAGAACAGCTCCGAACTTGATTATCAACAGGTTGTCAGATCCCAGTGCAGCTTGGAAGTCGGTTGATATTTAGGTGCAGCTGTAGAGGTTGCGGCAGTCAGTTTTCGTGGAAAGTGACTCGGACAGCTATCACTGGTCACCATTCTGAACATGCATCACGGACAAATCATGTTGTGGTACAACCCACAAAAAACGTCAGGCGCTCCAAGTTAGTGAAGACTATGGATTACTGCCCTTTGGTACCGGAAAAATTGAATTGGTCGGAATTTTTATATTGAAAAGAAGTTTACAAGGTCTTTGTGTGTTTGAATCCGTGTAAAGATCATAAGAACATCAAATCTACTAAATGTGGAGGACAGTATAATTTGTAAACTTAACCTGGACACTTAAGACCGTAACGGGTACACTTCAACAGACACTGGGTATTTAACGTTGGCATAATGGTTCGCCTGAATGGTCGCGCTAATTGGAGGTTCAGAATCACACAAATAATACATGTAAGCAATCAATTTAGAGCACCTGCTGGTGGTGATGCCATGACGGTTCTCGACTGGACATCTTCACATTGAAGCAAGAACGTCTACAGTTCAGACGACTCACTCTGTATCATGGCTTCAGTGACTGATTTTTCAGTCGGTGTGCAGCATGATTCTCCGAGCAGGAGACGGCTGATCTGACATTCTTTGAGTCAAGGTAGTTGGTATCTCTAACGGGAAGATTAAAGTTACATTCTCGAATATCGTGTCAGGATTTTTCACTATCAAGGTGCAGTTGAAAGACAGCTTGAGACGTTCCTATCTGATCGTTCTTAGGTCTCGCGTGTGGTCGTTGGCTCTTAGCCACTTAAATGTAGTCAGTACACGACGAGTGGCAGTTTTGTATCACGTATGACTTGGAGAAGTAAGTCGGTTTCAGCGGCGTAGATGAACAAACTACCACTGTGTCAGAGGTTGTATGGTGTGAACTTGTGATAATTTTATCGGTCAACTTACATAACAGTGTGGTCAAATGTGCCAACTGAACCTTTCGATCCACAACAAACGGGTTCCGGATAGCCGCTCCGTCGTTGACGTATTTCAGTCGTGGGTCGTTTCGTTTAATCATATTCTACAAATGGAGAAATTGTTTGACAGCGAAAGCGGAATTTAATGGAAAGTCAATGAAAAGGACACGATTGCGTAACATAATTCGAAACAGGGAATACCTGCCTAGAAAATAAGTCGTCCTAAACTAGTGGGAAGTCATGTTGCACAACTTCGGTATTCACTAAGTGCGCGTAATTTTAACAGAGAATCAGAGTGTGGAAAGCGCTCATGCACACCAAGTTCGGTTAATTTCTCAATGGTGACGATCTGTTTAAACCCATGAATTACCCACTGTTTGTGGAAATTTTCGGTCTGCTTGTAATGAATTGTCTCCTGTATACCTGTGTTTACCTCATCGAGATCATGCACTCTTATGGATTTATGCCATGAGTCACTTTATGAACACGCTGGGCCCAGCAAAGTGAGGAGTTTTAAGCCCCTCGGAAGACAGCCAAAATTTCTCCATTCCCAGTGTCAAGTATAATTTAGAAGAGATCCGATTATGAAAAATCCGAACTTTAGCACGATTCAAACTAGCGACACTACTGTTTCTGTGGTCGGTTTGAATCCAGCCGAACCTCCAATTTCTCGCAGCTGAGACTCTCTTAATTTATCAAATCTGTCACAATACGTATCACTCAGTACAATGACGAAATGGTTACTGACAGGTGTAATATTTCCGTTTGATCTTTATGTAAGGCACTTTTGAGCAAAACATCACCGACTTTCAAGAAAAATCAACTTGTTTGCATTTGAGCAAAATTGTAAGAAAACATCGTTCCGTTTCCACATTCAAGTCCATTTCAAACAAGTTAGCTGGTAACAAACGAACTGATAAAGCCTACCATCTTTTTCCATAAGATACATCTGTGGAACAGGATTCTCGGGTCTGGAGACTTAAAACAGTAAGTCAGCAGATTAATAACAAGAACAGAACCTCACGGAAGTCATTAACTCTATACACTGAAGTAAAAAAAAACGTTTATGCGCTATTTGTACGTTTTTACCGGAAAATCATTCGCATGTAATGCACAAATAACTACGCCACTCCAATATGTACATTATAAATATATTTGTTTAATTTTACGCTGATTTTTGCCAGTTTTACTTCTACTACTAATATGTAAGTACGTTGTGTCGTCTGAAAATATGCTCCAGAAATTTTGGGTCGAAGGCGATAAAACCTTGCGAACCACTTCATTAGCACAATTCTTCCGATTTGTTGAGGTCGTCCTGTTTTGTAATAGGATGATGTATCATATAATTTGAGCACCTCACACATTTTGGTGCAGTTTGCTTATTTAAATGAACGTAACAACCAGTCCATCTTGGAAAAGACTCTGAACTTGAATAGACCGTCACTACATAACTGATAATTATGTAAGATCATCAATGACATTGTAAGAAATGTACTGACGGAGTACCAAACAGTTAGAATTGTTGGAGCTAACTTGTCAGTGGATGGACATGTTCCTTGTCAAGTAGGTCGATCCTAACTAGTTAACCTAGAAATTGGTTGTGAAGCCTGCGGAGTCAGTAAGACTGAGGTGTGACAACTTTGGTGTGTCCAACTGACTAAAATGTATGATCTTCAAACAGCCAGCTTTCCGCTGAGTCGATATGCCAGAGCAGCGAGGACTGCCACTTGTGCGGTATCAGACCTAGATTTGTGCGCACCTAGACAGATCAAAAATGATCCGTCGAGTATCCCTTTTAAAACGTGACAATTGTGTTAAGAACCACGATGACTTGTTGAATGTACGAATCTTTCCAAACAGTGTACTTCAAAATCCCAGTAACTAACACATACCCGAATCTGAGCTTTGCTGTCGTTCGGTTCAGGGAAGTAGAACAACACAGGACCTTTGTTGTCACCATCATCGTCTAATACAGACTTGTGGAGCAAAAGGTTAGGAGCGGGTTTGCGTAGTTCACAGTTAAACAGTACGTGTTCGTCTGTCGAAGGTTCAGTTCCGACAACAATCTGATGATCAGATACTTCGCAGGATTTACAGCGTTCTGCTCCTAGTGATTTTGTTTGGGACTTGCTAAGGGTGCAAGCAACATTCACACTGGATTGTTTACTCGTTCCCTGTATACACAAGTCGTGGATTGCATGATTCGGCATTGAGCAGGATAGTGGATTTGGTTGCGAACACTGGGTTTCATGGCCCAACCGTTCGGGAATGGCTGGGTGGTTTGGAAGTTGGCAGTTCAGGTGGAAAAGAGTGGAAATCGCCTGGAGAAGAAGATTTGCCGGACCACCACCCGATCCATTAGTAAACGTAGATAGTCCAGATGTTATAGAACACTCGTTTTGGGAACTTACACTGCTTTGCTGGTCAAGTTGCTTTGGCTGTTCAAGTAGAGACTGAATATTAAAATTATTCGTACACGAAGGGGAGGTTTCGGATAAATTTCTTACTGCCTCTTCCGGACACCTCTTCGTCGGAACACGTAGGTCCAGCGCAAACATGCATTCCGGATAGTTATCCGACGACTTCATATCATGCACAAGTGAGTGCCCCGAAAATTCAGATGGTGGTGAAAATGATGCAGTCTGCGGTGGAGTGCTTGAGGTAAAAGTTCCTGCGTCACCGGTGCCACCACCTCCACGTTCTAGAACCTCGTCGGACAGTTCGTCAAACACTGTAAACGGTACCTGTGACTGAGGAATATGTCGGTTGGGCTGTTCGGTCGAAGGTAACATAATCTGGCTTGTTTGGGCCGAAAACGGGGATGTGTGTTTGTCGAACAACAGCGTATGTCCATGAAGGTGCCACAGTTCCGATCGTAGCTGTCGTCTGGGAGTGGAGACAGCTCTGGCATAACGATTTCGTGTCATCTCACTGAATGTCATATCTGGGGTTTCTTCAGTAGCTCCCATTGCTGAAGCGGGTGTCATGAACGAATTTCTCAAACACGAAGCTGTTGCACAATTGGAAACGATTTGAAACCATTATGAGTTAACTGACCAGTTTGCAGCTGTTGGTACACACTTTATACAACAGGTTACTCAGACATAAACGACGTCTGTCTTATAATTTTATTCCTAAGAATAAATCTTCCGTATCTAGCTGGCCAAGTAGGGTTAATATCTGCAAGGTTCGACCTAGCAGCCGTTCGCATTACAGACAGAAGCTGTTATCAGCTTGGTCTTCAGTTCTTCCCCACCATCCTCAAGCAAATAATCTAAATTTTATCAACCACGTTGCTGTTGTTTAGATCACTACAATGTACGACTAGTGGAAATGTTAAGATCTGAAAGAAATAATCACTTAAACAAAACGATTAATAGTTAGTTTGCATCAGTTCACTGAACCGGGATTGACCATTTCTGACTCTTGCAGTTTTTTTCTCATTAGCCAGTAGTACGAGTCTACCACAGTTCTTTAGTAGTTAGATGATGTCATAACTAGTTTTGGGCATCAAACTACTGTCTTACATGGTTGAATCACGGTATAAGAGACTAGACACCCCTATGCAAAAATCCTGTCTGTGTGTCTAGGCCATTACTTCCGTTCATCGGAATTTTTGTCACGATGTTTAAAATGAATTACTTATCCACTTGTAATCTGGATGTCATAAATTAAGAGAAAACGCTGATTGCAACTCACTCTTTGGTGAAGAATCCATGCACTCCAAAAGACGGGTGGTTCTGGAACTCATGTGCTGTATGACCAACTGACGCATGTGTCTGTCGAAAAGCTGGTTCATATATGCACCCCCCTTCGTCAACACTCCTCAATTTGACCAATCACCATTTGAGTATGGGAGTTGGCCACGCGCGTACGCGGTTGAGAAAGAAGGTCGCCTCGATGGTACGAGGCTGAGGGGTATAGCACGTCCAGGATTGGTCAGTTTATCACAGTATGAAACCAAGCCGCGCTTAACGTTGTCGTTTAAACGGTCAGGGCACGAACATGCCCTTTTCGCACATCCAGAGCGGCATTCTGATGTAAAGAGATGACAGTCGATAAAGCACTATTGACCAATTTAGAAATAGTGTTGTGCAAAACGTAGTCTCAGTTTTCCCACATATGGAGAAGTTCCAGCTAATGCGGTAAATCACTAGTTCCACTCAATGTGAGGCCAAAATCTGTCTGAATGTGCTGTGTTGACAACGGATCCATTTTCATTGGAACTACCGAAAACGTGTTCTGCTTGTTGTCACGGAAAAGTTCCTCTGATTCGTAATTTTAGTAGCTGTCGGTCTGTGCAGATGAGACCATATGTGCAACAGATGGTTTACTTGTCTTTCTAGCCTAACAAATAGGCGGAACATTATTGCAAACAGTTCAGCTAACCTCAGCTGGACCATATAAACAACGGAACTCGAGTGGTCAGGTACAAATTCCCGGAAGGTTTTCCGTAAGTAGCAGAAGTGACTTTGGATATCAAGCTATTGATGCATATCAAGGCCCTTAGACTACATCTCTTTTCTACCCTCTTCAGTGTTGGCGGAGGTGAAGTGATATGAGGACTGACAGAACTGTTTCATGCGGTTTTAGTATCAAAATAGCTATCTCGTGAGTTTGGCTTAGCAACAACAATTATCGTCTTTAGAAAAGTGCCCCAAAACCTATGTGACAGCCACCACAGCGATATCTGTCTAGTGTCTGTTGCGTCCAAGGTACTCATTGGCCTTATATCACCTCGGCTTCTTAAACTCAGGAGAAGTCGAATGCTTGCAACGGTATTTCAACCAATAAAGTACCAACACACAGGGAACCAGCGACCATGATTTTCATAAACCTAAATGCTGCTTTCGAATTGGATGCTCTTACAGTTTTCTGGAAATGCGTTATTCGTAAGGCACTTTCAGGGTCTGATGAGATCAATGCATGCTCACTCTTCAAGCAGGGTGAGTTCTTACAGACAACTGTCTCGGACTTTCAGCACTTCTAGTGATGTTCGTCAGATGTGCCTGATCTTCTCTTTTCATCTCACTTTTGCCATAGACGACGTTCTGGAAAGTTTTTACGAGAAATCCAATGAGACTACTGTTGAGTTCCTTCCTGGCGTTCGGTTGACCGACCTGGAGTATGCGGATGACATTGTTTTACCTAACCCCTTTGTCGAAGACATGTAGACCATGCTGAACAAGGTGAGTGGCCAGGCTGGTTTGTGTGGAATGTGCTTCACACCTTCAAAGTGCAAAGTGTTGCCTGAAGGTCGTAATATTTTCATTTCTGATTTCTTCATTGCAGGCAATCCTCTTAAGACTGTGGACACTTTGACGCTCTTTGACAACGCTGTCTCGTTAGTTTTAAATGTTACTGGTAAAGTATCACTGAGGCAAGAATTGCCTTTGTCTACCTGTTATCAGGAACGTCGTAAAAGCGTCTGGTTGTCGCTGAAAGCAAGGGCATATAATGCTTGTTTGAGTACTATGTTGCTCTATGGCTTGGAAGCATGTTTTGTACGCGACGAAGATATCAACAAACTTGATGCGCCTGGCAATTGTCGTTTTCCCCAACTAGTTTATATGCAGTAGTATAGACATTTGAGCGGTGTCGCTGTCCGCTGGCACGTAATTCTGCACACATGGAACATGCAATCAATTGGTCAACTAGTCCCTCATAGTCTGACGACGTAATTTACATGTCAGTCGAGCGTTTGTCAGATCGGACGTTAAACACTGAGACCACCAACTTTTTAGAGTGCTCCAAATTGGTTTCCATGATGCAACTCTGTTGACCATTGCGCTACTGACCTCACACTAGATAAGGCCGAATTACTAAATTGTTGTAAACCCTCCACAGAATATGCTGGTTCGTACACAGTAGAGTAGTGTGATTGATAGAAATCGGATCATCGGGTCATCAGTATTCTGCATTTAGTTATAAGTACGTTACGCCTACAATCACTTGTCATAAGTTTGATACTATGTTGAAATTAAGAAATACTGGCGTGGTCTTGAACAGCTGTTTTTGTTCTCTCAACCGGTTGATGTTACTATCCATAAGTATGACAAAGCAGCTGTCGCGTCGCAAAGCAAAACGCTCACTAGTGTCAGATTATTTTAACGCATGTATGGATTCGTTTTAATTCATCTAAACCGAATAAGCACATTTGTGTATTGAGAAGGAAACTAACGGATCTATAAAATGGTCGATTTCCGTTTTGAAAGAGACACTACCGTCAAAACTTTGTTTGTGTTTGTTGGTTTGTCACATCCAGATGTGGCGTATCTCCCGGAGTTACTCTCCCAGGTTGTTGTCATAACCTAGTTCACCCTAATGATAGGATGTGTTTGTGCAACGTAGAATGTGGAATTCAGTCTATTCTATAGAATGAAGTGTAAGACACAGGTCATGTGGTCTTGGAGGGCAACTGATATATTCATCCCAGCAGATTTAACTTTATAGAGAACTTGGTTTAACAACAGTCGGATAAAGTTTGTATACTAAGTAACTGCACTGTCCTGTTGGAATTGGACTTGAACTTAATGTTTTGTTTCTGAAGTCCGTGTACCTCATATACTCATGGATTTCATATCATGCGATTTAAAACTGTGGTAACTACATTTACCAGGCCTCGTTTTCGTCTTTGTTTTTTCTACCCTGGAAGCAGTCAGTTGCTTTCAGGGATTTAATAGTGTGCGGTTCTGTTGCCAGTTTGCTGAAGCATGCTATGGTCTGGTAATTCATGTCCAACTGATGGGTTTAGGTGTCACAGTGTGTTAAATTCTGCGTGCCGGTTAGTCAGCAAAATTGGCTGTGGTAGAGAAATGACGAAGTTGTGAGGATTCCAACTGACCTCAATCAGCGGAGCGAAAATCTGTGAATACGGTAGTACTAATATAACAGAAGCGCGTCTTTTCAACTGAGTTTTGGACTCAGAAGAGCCTGCTCACAAGAGCATGACCCACGGAGGAGATATCGAAGGGGGCTACAGTTCTAGCGCGTACCACTCACAATATCTCCATGTTAACTGTAGACTTATAGCTATCAGCTAGACGGAGACATAACCAGCGGGTAGTAAATCGCCCGGAATTTCACCCCCGCAAGCTTTTCAGGCTTTAGCCTTGAAAAACAGCGATTGGCAGAATTAGATGAATCTCTCTGAAGCGTTAGTCAGAAAAAATTCACATCTGCCGGGTATAGAAACACACATAGTAGAGGAATTTCATCAGAGCTTCGATCACTACTCCCCCCGTTTAGCAATGAATATCAGGCTTGTGGGGACACAGTTCACCTGACAACTTCTCAGCTGACTGATAACTTCTTTTCACCGTGTATCCATGTGACTATTTGGTTTGTTGGTTGGTTGGATAAGAATGAAACTTCGCATGAATCAAAAAGGTGAGGGAACATTCCAAGCGATTAGTTAGACACCAAATGTAATCTGACAACTTTGTTCCTCGATCTGTTCATGCTAGACTCTGTTGATCTGGTGAATGAAAGCAACCTGATACGACTTGACCACTAGTCTCTTGTCTCTTTATTATGTTAATCATAAGACCAGCAGTGAGTCAGGTAGATCACAGGTGATCAGAGAGCATCGGAGTAAAGTGACGATCCACTGCACGTGCGTGATGTTGGGTAGATCAGGACCAATACTAAACCTGGTCACCTCGACCAGCGGAACATCCAGTCAAACGGTTTGAAACTCAACTTGTCACCCATTCCCATTAGTTTACCAATACGGTGCTATCACTGTCTAAAGAGCGTTTGTGTATTTGCAGTGAATCTTCGGAAGAAGTTCATCGTTTTCACTCACAGCTTATTTAAATTACTTTGCAGTTCCTGGGATGTTGAATGTACTTTTTGACGACTAGCATTTCAACATAAGTTGGAAAAGCCTTAAGTGGGAAAATTCCGGACTTCAGTTGGATTAGAACTAGCAACGGAAACAGCATTTTCAGTACGGCTTCGTAGGTCAGAACATCTGCCACTTGTGAGAATGCTGTTTCTGTTACTGGTTTGAATCCAGCCGAAGTCCACATTGTCCAGAAATAGGCCTTCTGCAAATTACGAAACTTTTTTCCCTACTTGTCAGTAATACACTGTTTGGGTGTGTGTAAGCTTCGTCCAGTTCCTAATCAGGCAAAACATGACAAGTATGAAACCTGGTCACCAGACACTAATCAGAATTTTACACCAATATCTTTTGGAAGTTGCGATGCTCCAAATTGTTTCATGAAATGCATTTACTTCAATCATTTTACTGTCGTTCAACGTGAAACAGGAGAGTACATAGAAGATCACGCTTTCTTTAGGATGTTGAACCACTACTCGTATCTTTAGGGTACAGCTGAACGGAAACAGACCACGTTAAGGTGGTATTGTGATCGCTTAAAATTTTACGGAACTAGAACGAGTTGAAAAAGATACTTGGTAAACTGAATCTTTTTTTGATAATTGAACTGCGGGAAACTGTTTTCAGGGTGAAAACTCTTAGGTTTTGTCATCAATTTACGCAAGTGGCCTTGATTTTCCAAGAGCTACTTAGAGATAGTTAGCACATAAATTACACAGACCAGAGGACAGTATTTTTGTTCAACCAAAGCACAGCTCACTGGAATGCCCTCTATCTTGGACAAAATATTCAAACTTGTCTTTCTCAGTCAATGAAGGGCTTTCCTTTTAATGTAGGCCTATAATGGAATGTGATAAGACTGACCGCAGCACTCCATGCACAAGCTTCTCAGGACAGGTTGCTTGAACCGTGACAGTAAATTATGTAGCAGTGATATATCAAAGTGACTTAATGTTAGCACACGCCCACGACAACTACACCGTTGCGTTCAGAGTTTACTTCGTTCAGTGTTTTGGTATGCCCAACCTGGGTCAGTGTTATAAGTCAATACATTGAACCATAAGCTTACTATGCGTGTTCAGTAAGCCTCACCGTGTCATTAGTTAACTTGATTACCAGAAGCTTTCAATGGATTGAAACTGTTGTCAAGTCTTCACAATTGTCACTGTCTAGACTTTGTGGCTGTTGCATGTTGAAGCCTGCTGGTCGCAGTTAATCTTGTCTGAAGCTACTCGTTCATCCCTTCATTGTTCCTCGATATCTGTTCGTTGAAAAGGTTGACTTCCCATGTTCACTTTACTGGAAACATTACAATATATATGAATTTTCCTGGACCATTCAGCATAAAATCGGATGGGTATAGGCATAGTTAACTAACTCCGGCCTGAAGCCTTTTAACCAAGCTACCATAGTTGATAAATTCGTCAACCGAAGACGGTTTTCGACTACTGAATTCAGGTTAGGGATCCAGATATGTCTTTGTATAATGAGCCCACGTACCACAGAATGGTCACCAGACTGTTGTCTACAGTCTAGATAACTATGTGTAAACAAAACATGTCTGAGCCAAAGTAACCACAGTCCCTTGGACTTGTTAGTGACTAAAAGGCATTCACCATGTGAACGTCATGGCCAGCTGATTGTGTAATTTACTCGGCCCTCTGAAGAAAAAGGATTACTTTGTTACCAGAAATTAGTAAACACCATCCAGGATTTGTTCTTGTGACTCATGATCTCACCACACTGTACGGGTATAACCAACCACCCGATACAAATCGCTTTGTGATGGTTGGGAACAGTGGTGGTGTTGTTTGTAGCTCGGGTTGATGGTTTTGGTATTGATATGTTCGCCGAGCTTGGCATTTAGGTTGCAAACGTTTCATGAAACGTTTGCAACCTAAATGCCAAGCTCGGCGAACATATCAATACCAAAACAAATCGCTTTTTTATGTTCGTATGTGTTCGTCATAATGACTTTTGACGTGGCTTGAAGATGGTTCTCGAAATCGTTCGACCGACGATATTTTGCACGATACCCGTTGAAACAGCTGACCAAATTAGTGCCCAACTTCATTCTCACTGTCGAAGTACACTTAAAAAGGAAACTCTGCGCGTTTACCCCGAGTATTGTTATCGACACTGGAAAGTGTTTACTGGAAAGAATTCACAGAGAAAGACAAGTAAAACCAACGAGGCACAGAGAGATTTGTGGTTTTGGTTCCACAATAGAAGTTACAACTTGACAGTTTGAATAAATCAAAGTAACGCGAAAGCATAGGCATCAGAAGTTTCACAGCGAAGTGTCTGTCGAACATACTAATTATTAAATCTCTTTCACGGTTCATGGGAGGTCAGGGGAAAATATATAATGGTCTCATGAAGATCAGAGCTACAGAACAATGACATTGAGGAGTTTAAACGGGAAGTGTCACAGTTTCGAAGGGAGACGGTCGAAATGATTCTTCTACCTGAATGGCGTATATTTTTCTTTGTAGTGAGCTATCCAACCCTAAAGATTCTCGTCAGAAAAGAACGTCCAGTTTGTACGGTGCTGTGCAATAAATAGCTTAGAGATGTCTTCCCATGCACCATGTTCTCATCGCCTGAAACTGGAAAGAATAGAGACCGTCAGGACGGAATTACAGTGTCAGGCCATTCTAGCGACCGGCAGTTCGTCGCGCACCTGGTGAGTTGGTATCTTTTCTTCAAGTTGTGGTTATGACATCAGAACGGAAACAATAACCTAAAAGCTTAACTAAAACAAGCTTAGGTTGAAAGCAAAAGCATCCAAAACTTTACGACGAAGTGTAACTATCAAAAATATTATTTATTATAACCGCTTTAGTTTCGCTTTAGACAAATATATGGGCAAGCCAACAAGGTTTGATGTACAGTTGAATAAGGCCGAAATAGAGCTGATGTGTTATGAACCGATTTGGGACAAGTTATGCAAGCGTTTTGCTTACCAATCTAAAAAAAAATTTTCTACTGAAGACGGTGTTTTGTACAATTACAATAATGAGTTTTACGAATACAGCAATCCAGATAAACTAGCAGATTCGTGTGACAACTCCACCCTGTCGTACTCTATGAACAGTGAACTAAAGTGAGCTACAGAGAATCCGTAATCACGCTACCCCAGAGGTCGACTTTAAGCGTCACCAAATGACAAGGCATTTCCATTCGATTCAAGAATATTTCATACACCCTACATAGGGACCAGTTACTAAGCCCATTTGAATGTGGCAGTCACCTGTATGCATTAGTTCAGAGCAAAGTTCACCAGTTATGCTGCTAGCTTGATCTAATGAGTAACACAATACCGTGAAAGGTAAAACCATCCGCACGCTACAAACATATTATTTAAGGTTCTTAAGTATGGGGTGGCAACTCGATGGACTCCAACATCTGTGTCCAAATGTCGCGTGTAAGGATTACAATTCACTCAACTTGTCTTTCACCTCACCCAAAGTAAGCCGGTGCACCAAATCGTGTTGCTTTCACATGTTTATATGGAATTACTGACACCCTGGGTGAGTAGAGAAGGGAGCCAATGACCGTGTACTATGCTGGTTTCAAACACCCCAGCTGGGAGTGGCAACTTCTTCTGACAAGTTGTTGATGAGATCAATCTGATCAAATTCCACTGAAACCTTGGTGGGGCTAAATACAACTACACAGACCAACACATTCATGAGTTTAGCTGACGATACAGCGGTGGCGCTCGAAACCGGGTGCACACGTTTGTTCGGACAACAAGCGGCGATGGGAAACTGCTTCTTTTACGGTATGGGTGTGTTCACTGTCAACGCAAAACTTACATACAAACGAACAGTGAGGTCGAGTTGCAAACTTTCCACGGATTAGCTACGGTGAATGAGTGGATGAATGAATGGGACGCACTGACGAGTATCCTAATCTGACACCCGTTTTTATTTGGTTCGATTACACATTACAAGCAACCGTATACGTCGTGTTCTTAAAAAAATGTAATCTGTTTTCAATGACCAACAGGTTATTGATGTGTATAGCTGAAAATCGCAAGGTACATGAACAAGAAAGAGCTTATGCAACGCTTCAGAATACGATGCAAGTGTCAATGTCCTCAATCACTTTGGATAATGCGTCTGGTACATGTATTGCGTTTTTGACATTTTCTAGGTTACGTAGGTAGATGAACCGTGGGTTGTACTTGTGTTGTGATCGCCACTAACCTATTAGACACCAGTGTGAAATTAAACAACGCGCAAAAGTATCAACCATTCTGAACGGCTAAAATGTCCTTTCATTAGCTGTAGCTCTTACAACGGTAGTCATCTTGTCAGAACATAACAAGCAAAACAGAAATGCAAAATCAACTGTCTAACTCAGTTTACGGTCATCTGGATGCTGAAGATTGCCATCATCTCCAGCACTTGAGTGGTCCATGTCGGTTCGCACAAGACCTCCTTATTGGTACCGTTGGGCGTTATGGAACACTGGTTGTTGAGACAAAGATAATCGTCCACTTGTGAATGATTGTCATAGAGGAGGCAAACGGGTAGACATGCTTAATGTGGCTGATGTCTAAAACCTACAATTTGTAACAAAACTGTAATAACAATGTTTTTGAGTTGGTTCTCTTGTCGATCGAACCAGATTTATAATACTTCCGACAATATAGTGCCGAATATAAGTACTAAACAAAATACCTGTCATATACGTTTATTTAAAATGTTTTAAACAACGTTTCTTTAAAAACAGCTGTAATAAAAATCCAAGAACAATCTGCATAAGTTGAGCGTTTTCAATTGACGAAACTCATGGATCATTATTAATAAGATGGAATCCACGATTGCCATACAACCCACGTGGTTGGCTGTGGTCGGATGTTAATCTTGAGGATATCGATCACCCACACAGGAACACAAATCGAGCTAGTGTTTTCATGCTTCTCGTCGAGCAATAAGCAACACCTTGCCATGGTTGGAAAAATACAAGGTTCTGGTATTAAGATGGAGGCAACTGAGAGTGCAACAGTGAATAAGTAACTGCTGTCCACCGCTCCATGACGAACGCCTTCCGGAGGAGAATAGCAATATAAAAGAAATCTCCCATACCTTATCCCGGCGTGGTAGGCGAGGAATTGGATACAATCCAAAGTACGTCAAGAACTAACGATTACGAGTTTCGAGACCAGACATCCAGTAGACACTTCAGAATTTTCTTTCGCTGACTTATCTGAAAACAGGAAAAGCGTTCTTTACGAAATAACACCAAGTTTTCTAAACTCATCAGTGCAGATTGTGGTGTACAACAATAGAAAAGGATTAGCGTGGATTGAGAGGCTGGTTGGATACACATTTGACACAAGTTCAGAAAAGTTGAACTGTGATTCAACAAACAGAGAAGCGGTAGAATTTCATTGGTGGTTCGAGTTGCATTTTATGTGTCTCATGAGTCAACTGTCAACCCTGGATACAGATCCATCTTGAACAGCCTGAAGTGGCACATAGAACAAGATTATGTTATCATTCACTGTGTCACTAATACACGAGGTTGCCAGTATGACAGAACAATGTGTAATTCATGCCTTGCTACTTGTAAGCCGCTTGATAAGAGGATGTCTTGAAAACAAAGCAAAATTTTCAGATAAAACGAAGGGGATCAATCTCGCCAACTCCCTTTGGGCCAAAACCATCTCATCGTTCATCGAAATCATTTTTGAAATTAACTTTTTGGTGGAAAAGTTGTAGATACCCCGAATAGCAAAAATTTTGATGTTAATGTAGGCAAAATGTTAGGTCAAGGTTGCATAGTGAGGAAAGTAATTTGTTCTGGGGGTAAAAAGATCTATCTGAAATTGTGCACCGTTCACGACTCAGTCTAGTTTACATTTATTTGTACTATGTGCTTGTTGTGTGGTTTCTTTTAATTAGTCCGGTAGCAATCAGGATAGAATTCCATGAACTTATGCCATCTAAGCCAGAAAAGGAACATGCCAGCTTGGTGTGTCTCATTTGACTGTTATTGCAACTGTACCCCGTTTCGAACTAGTAAACGGAGTAGTAACAAAGAAGTCCAAATCGAAACGCTTCTCATTTTCAGTCACCCATTCTTATGCCGAAGTAACTCTCCACAGCGCAACGGATCGATAATTTTACTCCTAGTTACTCATGGAGCTTACGTTAAATTCACCACAAATAAGGCTGCATTCACAACTCTTGAATATGCTCCCCGTTTTTTTACACCGCAAAGGAACTAGCTTGTCGAAGCTGAAGTTACTACCTGAAAGAACCCAAAACTTGAATGTCATCGTGATTACCGAGTCATCCGTTCCAACCAGCCTGTCGTTCGTTAGTATAAATTGAATGAAATCACGTTCAAACGAGCACACTAAAACAACGCCTGTTACGGTTCAGGTTGTAAGTATCATCAGGTAATCCTCACTGTATTCAGTTTGACAGAACTAACTTTCCTATTTAAAGTAACTTTGCTGCACTGTTATTTTTAAAACTAACAAAGATCAGATTTTCTTCATGATAAGTAGTCATGTAAATCGTTCCTTCGCTGGATTTCTATTGTGCACCCTATAAATTCACTCCAGTAGTAAGCGAAATAAACATACAATGCAGTTGGTTGCCTGTCTGTATCAAACCTCGTGAACTTCACAGATTATCGTGTAGATGACCGAAGATATTATGGTGGATCCACTCCATATCTCCATGCATTATGAAGACTCATAGGAGACAGAAATAAATGTTATACCGGTAACTCAATTCCACAAGAAATTGTTCCAATAGTCTTTTCAACACAGGAGAAGCATAAACGGATCGCGGCAGCCAAAACCTACTGGCAGTTGGGAAGGAGATGCTTATATTTCCAGTTCTATGAATAAAGCCGTGTCTCACTGACCCGATTAGAACGTCCATAAATTTATGCCTTCGGAGAGCCTGGGGAAGGCATTGTGATGTATCCACATCTGACTTCTTCCACTCCACATCTTTAATACTCGGAAAGTATTAAAGTAGACCAGATAAACCCCTTGGGCCGGTATCGAGTTACGGAAACGTATCTGAAAAACTCAGTGATAGAATTATGCAATCCTCTTGCTCGTCCTTCAAATTTTAAGGGAATAAGTTGGGCTACTTATTGTCTCATGAGTAGCCCAAAATTCGCACAGACATTTTCTAGTAGTGAATATCCGTACCAAATTTATGACGAACGAAGTCAAACAATTTGTCGTGTATAATATGCGTTTAACGATTGAATCTTAAAAAACACAACGTTGTGAGTAGGTCAGTTCACAACTCATCACATTTCTCGTGCTCTTTTCGGAATTCAAAATTAACTAATTTACATATCAAGGCGGCAAGAGCATACAGTGCGACATGCACGCATTTCGTTTATTCTCATCAGTCGATTGTATAAAACATTCGGTTATTATAGGTTTAGCGTATGGCTAAAAGATAATGTCACCAATGAAAAAACGATTGTGCTCATTCACATAGCACGATCTGTCTGTAGTCTGTTTATTGCTCTGAGAAATCTGTAATTCACTCGATTCGATCAGTGGTAGGGATTATATCGAAAATGAACAATACCTAGACCGGGGAAATCTTAGTGCCAGTGAAGGTGATGTTACACAGTGCCAACCAAACTAATGAATAAATAATGTCAAAAAATGAAAACTGAAGGCAGTCCCGAACAATTCTTATATGTTTCACCAAATAAGCACAATCTGCAAAATGACCAGCCTCTTCAAAGAAAGGTGACGACGTAAAAGATAGTGCGTCGTTGGTGATGAGGTTGACTTAGTCGTAAAAACCTATGAAAACACTCGTGTCACATAGTTATCGATCAGCGTAATTAACTCAACCAATGAACATAACGGACGGTGGAAGGAACAAGCATTTTTAAATGGCTATAATGTGTGTGATAACCAACTCACACAGTGTTTACAAAACGTCAGGCTGCGTAACCGCAAAAAAGGCACAAAGAAACATGTGCACGCAAGGCATCATAACAGATGTAAAGGCAAACACGTTGTTCTAACAATTCAGCTTTATGGTGACGGTTATTCAGAATTCACTACTGCCAGAAATATGAACGGGACGCTATCCAAATCTGAGTTAGGAAGTGAGAAACAAGCTAGCATTTGTCCAGGTGACGTGCAGAGCTAGAAGCACTACTGAAAAGATAACAAACGGAACCAAAGAAATGATTAGCGGGACCTATACAGCAGTTAACCACGAGATCCATCAAATCAAATACTCAGCTCCCTTGTCCCGTAACTCAACTTCACAGGGTTCTTTTGCGTCACTTTCAGCACCGTCTTCAACTTCCCGTTGAGGAGCATCCGCAGCGTAGCCAGTTTCGTTCTACCGGCCTGGACACCGACCGCTTCAGCCATGTCCTAGAAATCCGCCATGAAACGCTCGACAACCACATCCTCGAACGACTGTAGTCAAGGGATCTTCAAACTCTATCTTGGTCACGATATTGTATCGTGTCACGTACATGAGCAGCACAAGGATTACTTACTCAGAAAAGCGACACCGGTGGCAAATACTTCAGCGTCGCATTAAACACAAATATTCATTGTACAGAATGAAAAAACCCATACACGACGGTTGCCAGTGTTACGTTCGTGCATGGAAAACACCGGTTCTTACCGGAGTGTATTCTAAAGTTTCCTGTATTCCTTCCGGTTACTTCAAAATCTAACGTGTACTTATGTCTGACTACTAATGAGCAACATAGTGTGATTGTTCAGCTTCACTTTGGGTTCATATCAATGACTTGGACCTCATTTAGGTGAATCCAACCTCTCACTCGTTCCTGTGAAACAGGCCATATTGGTCTCACACACAATTCAACTTTCAAAACAATTTCAGGGAAAGTACCCATGTTTGTTGTTAGACAGTGAACCGTGAACAACCCGCAGAGCCCTTCCTCCATCCTGCTACCGAAAGTAAACATCAATTTGACACAGAAAATTCTTTTCGGTTGTACATAGCTTAGTAGATTACCTACTGGAGGATGTCCGTTTGGGAACATTCTGCACTGTCGGGAAGATCGAACGCAAGTTTATTCTACTCAATATTATGTTAACAAAAGTAGCTGGTTCTAAATTTGCCTATCTCCTGGTCTCGGATCAGTTGGAATACTGATCGTTCCACAAAGTTAGAATGACGGATGGATACTGCGTAACTGTTCGATCAAACCATACTTAATCCAGCTGATATTCCCAGCAAACATCATCTCCCCTCTGTAGTTTTGCACAGGTCTGTAGATGAACTAGTACAAACCAGTGGGCATTTATGTAGCATTCTACTCAGCAATGTAGCAGATTTATTTGATATCCTCATAAAAGCGTCAACGTTTTCACATTTATGCTGGTTCAAATTATCTGCTTGATTCAGTCCCAACTTTGCAGTGTTCCGTGACAGACCTTAATATAACAACTAATGCTTGTTTTTTCCTCGTCTATACTTCGGTGTGTATCAGTGTGCTTTCGACATAGTTTTGTTTCAAGTTGACCATTACTCACATTTGATCGCAGCCTCCGCATTCAGATAGACTTTCCAGTCAGCCTCTTTCGAAAAGAAGCACTAGACTCGAGTCTCGCTCTCATTAGAGTTCGTCAGTAGTGCATATCCTTGCCACGGCCGGGATTTGAACTCCGGACATTCCAATCATGAGGCAACCGTTTTAACCACTGCGTCATTGACCTAACATTAGGCACGACCGAATCATCAAATCTAAACGCTCAACCACTCTGGCCTGTGAGCAATGATCAGGTTTCCCGATCGTCTCGAGAGGAGACACAGTTAAGTTCTTCTTTTCGAAAGAGGCTGGCTGGAAAGTCTATCTGAATTCGAACGCTGCGATCAACTGTGAGAGATGGTCAAATTGAAAATAAACCAAATCCCCAACTACTCATCAGTAATAGTTTTGTTTCACCGAGCAATGAAATACTGAGTTTTGTGTCTACCAGACAAAAGCCTCAGATGGAACCTTGGGAGTTGTGGGTTGGTTACAGGGGTTATTTGGATAACCATACAATGAGCATCCAGTCGACTGTGAATTTTTTTATTCTTGATACTTTTCTGAAGTCACACTGTGGTGCTGATCCGCGATAACAACCATGTCACTTCAGTAACACTTGTGGCGCGGACCAGGAGGTGAATTTTCAGCAGTTTACTGATTCCCACTTTGTTCGAAAACTCATAGTAATCACGAAACTCGTGAAAAAACTGGTGAAAGATGACAGTCAATGTCAACTGTGGAAAATGCGTTGAATTAATTTTCAGAATAATTCCTGAGTGGGGAGAAGTCGAACTAAATAGTAAGTAATGGAATTATGACAAGACCTGATGCGTGCAAATAATTGTTTGTACCGGGATTTAGGAGATTTAGAAATACAGTGAAAAAGATTCGAATATAAAGCAATGAGTTGTGTCAGATAGAAATTCTTGCGGAAATGTGATCGCATACAGCATAGTGGACAATAAATTTAACGTGCTGTTTATGAAGAGTGCCATCGTAATGGAACGAGTTATTTAAGCACCTGGGAAAAAGTACGAACTCTTTTGACAACAAACCAAAGAAACAACTAGTAAATACTAAATCCCGCATGAAGGTACAGAGACCTGGACGTATCTACGAACCAGTTGAAAATATCAACGGCTTAGAGTAAGCAACAACTGTTTAAATGCCCACGGTCCCTGATGTTCAACAGTTGCGCTATTGTGATCCAAGATTAAACATATATTTTTAAATTCAGCTGAAGCTGCGGTCAAGCTTACTGTGCAAATCAAAAGGATTAGTGTTGACCACATGGTACTTCAATAAATATAGTTTCCATGATTTGTTTGAGGATTTCAGGAGCTGATCAGACTCTAATAATGAGACGATGATACTGAAACAACCCGCAGAGGGGATTTACGGTCACCAGCCTTCTGAAATTTCGATCGAATTCAACTTGTAAATAAGCTTCAGATATATCAAATTTGGCAAAGTACTTAGCACAGTTGAGGTTTGCAAATAAGTCATTCAAAGTGAACGAAGTTGTAGGTGATATAGTCACATGGCATTCAGTACTACTGGAAAACCTGCACATGGAGAATGGATTTGTTTGCTTTCTTAAAAGTGACAACAGGGGCTGCCTAAGAGAAGTAACTGATTGGATGAATAACCCCATATTTCCCGAGTCTGTTCACTTCTTCACTAAAGATTGCCAGTGAACCATATGGCACGGGCCTTTTAGGCCCGAAAACAGCTTGGACATTCAGACGTAAATTTAATACTGTTTTTGTTCTTGGTCACTACCCAAGCTCTTCCTGGAACGCGTCGGAAGATTTGTTTCACAAATCCTCTGCCAGGTTCTGAAAATGTGGTCTGGTTTTGAATGTGGTGGCGGAGCTGCAATGTTCATATTTCTGCAAAACTTGCTGACTGATATTAGCAGAACACTCCTCCGTCCAATCCAGACACGTACTAGACGTTTCAGTTTCGGAATTGATGTCAGAACAGGCGTCTGAAATGCGGTTAGTTTTCGCCAACGAGAACTTGTGGTATGCATTCAAAAGAAGTTCAAAGGTGTTCAAAATAGAATTGTGCATTTGATGATTCTTGGATAGCGAGAGCAGAAGTCTGAAGTACTGGATAAAAGCATACATGTTTTCAATTACTGCACGTTGAACATGAAGCGGAAAGTATCACTAAAAGCGCTGCATCAAGCTTCTCGGTTCATCGGTTAGGCAAGTACTGCGAAACGACGTGGGCTGCAGTTGATTCCGACTGGTCCATAAGGACTGTATCATTTCCCCCACTAATCAATCGCCGACACTTGACAGTCACAATCGACAATGTTACATCAGGATCCTATTCAACCTCGTTGTTAAAACCATCTGTACCATGCGCTGATTGTGGACCGCAGAAAAATACTAGGCATCGGAAATGATTTTCGATCATTGTTCACGGCTTGAAATTTCACACTGTCTGGTTAATTACCAAAACGTTACAGTCATTTTTGGCCAACTTGACTCAATCTAGCCGGGTGTTCAGCAGAGATGACTGCTTTCCTCCCCCCCCAGATATTCGTCAGTCTCTACAGCGCTTCAACACAAGTGAAAGAACCAGGTTTCATCATCGGGAACAAATCAGTGTGATTTCGAGGGCTGTGTCAAAACACTGGTTCAAATGAAATGAGGCTCCCGACCGGTGAGTAAAACAAAGAGTATGTATGGACCATTGTTCCCGTAAGAACAGGTATAAACAATTGGCGTTCAAAGAGGTTATGAAAAAACATCATTCAGAGGGGAAAGAATGATCATAAACAGGAACGTCATAGGAAATAAATCACTCAGAATGTTCTTGAAACGGAAGTGTTGGGTTTGTTGAATTTAGTCTGGTACGTTTGTCTCTCTGTGTTTGGTACGATTTCGAACGTTGAATTTGTTGAACCATGTTTGGTTTGTTAATAGAAAGTCAATTGCTCTGGCTTTTGTCCTGTACAGTGAACAATTATGACGAAATTGGTATCACCACTGCATACATAAAATGTCTATTCTCTTCTTCTACTACTACAACTATCGTCACTTACTTTATAAAACATTTCTGTTTAGTATTGTTTGCCACGTTCTTACCTCCGTATATGCATACGGTTGTTTTAATGATCGCACTTCCAGTTGACTGATCACCTGCGGACTAGCTTTTAGTTGGTGCATTTTGAACGCCCTTTTCTGCTGAATACTTTGAGTAGCCGGTCAATTCACATTCAAGGTGAGAGAGGATTTCTATCGTAATTGTATTAAACAATACCGTATGAATCGCCAACCATTTCGATTACAATCTTTAACGTTTTTTATTTATTTGGAAAATAGTCTGACTGACCCTACCGTGTGAATCAGTGTTATTGCCATTGTCAGGTACGTGTTACTGAATAGATCATCTTAATTCGCCAGGAGCGATTTGGCGTGAAGTGCCTAAACCGATCATAAAACAGCAATACATGACTACTGACAGGGGGATTTTGTGGATCAGTACTACGGTTTAAAGCATTTGTTGGATGGCGCTCCTGAAATAACATAACATAAGACAAACGGATTCATACCAGCTGACGAAACTACTACCAACTAATTTTCACAAAAGCTTGTTGAACTTGTAGACAAAGTTTCACATACATCGGGACAAGTACTTAAGGACTACACGTTATGGTTTGGACGTCAGATTGTACGTGGTTGCTACTGACAGAGGAATCAGTCGGGCATGTCACAGCAAAAAAACGTAAAACTAGCATTGCTCCTTTGCAGTGTTAAGTAAGATAATTGTCCGTTGAATCGTAATCAAAATCAACAAACCATAACACGTCCGAATAAACATCACCTGCCAGGTTAATGGCCTGACAGTAAAACATCATGAACAGCAGCAAATGCACTTAGATACTAAAGTTACGACTATATTTGGTTTGCTACTAAACCTAGACACTTGACTACTAAGTCATTATTTCAAGTGGGAAATAACTGTGAAAATGCGGTAATATCAAAGTAGTGTTCCTACCACCGATAACTATATCACGGATTCAATCCATAGACCAGACCACGTGTTCTTACTCCAAGACGCCTTACGTAGAATGATTTGAGATGAATATGACCCGGAACGCGGATGTGGGATCAGCCAACCTAGATTGTTTGGAGATGAGAAATTCGTGACATTGGTGTTCGCCCCTCGAAGATGCGTCGAGAAAACTGTTTATGCAAACGCACCGGTTGACTGAAGATATTTTGATATCAGCAGTTTGAAACGGGGATGGGGTTTAGAGTCTGATGATTGCCGATAGTGAGGAAACTATCAGAGAAAACGAACTGTGGGAAGGTGATGCGGTAGTGGTTCTGAAAGAAAATGTGGCGTCACAGTTCTATTCCTGTATCGTAACACCGTAACCATAGGTCTTGCAGATGAAATCTACTGTCAGGCCAGTGGCTAAGCGCGGATGGGGTCTAAATTGCGGCCGGTCAGAAACAGATCTCGAGTCTGATGCTACTTCATGTAGCCGGCTGTCTAAAGAATCCAGGTGAATGCTGAAGAGGCGACCAAGTATAATTAAAGCTTAATTTATGCTCCTGGTGTGAGTTTATTCGCTGAGGCGTATTTCGGAAGAACTGTTCACTACCGTAAATAAAAACAACAGAATTGAGCAACTTTAACCATACTTGATAGGGAAACAGGTGTCCAAAGTTTTGCTAGATCAGAACACCAAAGCAAACTAGTTGTGTACACTATTCTATTTTATCTTAATTGGTTAAAAAAGTATTATCGTTTCAAAGTGAGTATTGATACCATCCTGTCTTGGATGTTTTAAACACAAGTTTCCACATTTTTCACACACGCTGTGGTTCCGCTGAGTTAATTCACTGCAAAAACGACCAACGGTCCTAACCGTCGTGGCTAAATAATATATAGTAAACTAATGTACTCTTGAAGGCATAATCGGAATGACGCTTTCCTATTTCGTCATAAGATTGCTGGGTTTATCGTAAGAATTTCTACTGTTCTCTTGTAGAGTTCACTGCGTCTTGGCCTACCTCATTCTGAACTTTGTGCGCAATTTGTGTATGCTTACTCTCCAACTTATAGTGCGTAGCTTATTCCATCACCGAATAGAACCAACTGATACCAAAAAGGTCGTCTCCTGAAATGCCAAAGTAGTTTTCAGCATGTCTGTCAGTCCGGCACGTGACGTGATCGGGTTAGAACGGTTTCCTGAATAGAGAACGTTCAGCCAAGCAGAGTTCACGCACAACTTGATAGCGCAAATGTGGTCGATTAACCCCAGCTAATCAGAAACGACGGTGAGCTACTTAGTCAAAATGTAAGCAGTGGAGAGTGAAGTAAGTGTGTGAACACTCTTTGGACCTGAAATTGTAGATTACTTGGGTCAAAATTGGGGGACGTAATAACGAACGGAGCAATCAGAATCCAACATGCTTGTAGCCCAATGGCAATAGTAGACGTAAACACTGTGGTTTATTTATGAAAGCGCATTACATTTCTGATAAATTGAGATTGCTTACATGTGACACTCAAAATTAGGGACTTCGAATAGCCCCAGATACCTTACTTGAATTGAAACCTTCCAGACAAGTAATAAGAAGGCCTGGTACTGGTAACAGTAAGCAGTTGTTATCCATGAGTTGAGAAGTCGGATTTGTGGATGTACAATAGTAGTAAATAAATCACTGTCTGTCGTTGGCTGATCGTATTAGCACATGCAAAGTCACAAACTGTATGCTAATTGGTGCAATACAGAACAAACAAATTGGCAAATACCGTTCGTCCAATCCTGATGTTGTATATTTAACGCGACATTTTGATTGGCCACTTATCAGATCTTCTGTTAGGTCGGAGTTTGGATAGGCGGTGAATCGAGGAGATTTCCACCACATTACTGCTATTTTTTCCCAATACAATAGCTAATTATGTGACACGGTAAACGTCGAAGCTAATAACAGATGAAACACCGGCTGTGTTGATGTCATGCCTTACGCGTTCACGTGACATGCTAATTTATGGTTTAAAAGTATGACTCATGACTCATCTGGTAACTAGGGGACAGTATGCAATACACCAGCAAAAACTGTGAGAACAAATCTAAAATCACACTAGTGCTGTGCTAACCTGGAACAGTGTATGCCAAAAATACCGTCTTAAGCTTGTTCTTACTGAACTAGTGAGTGATCTATGTCACTTACACATTCACTATGATCTTCAAGTTTAGTAACTGTAAAATACCACAAAAAAGTGATCAGAAAAAGCATCCGATGGGAAATTCAGAGCTATCAAAATAGTCTGAGTGAATGCATTTTGTACCCAGATCACAACGACTTATACTCACAGGTGGGCCATCTATTACAATCAAAAATACCATTGTTAGATTATTTCTAATCATCTGCAACAATTAAAATAACCTTGCGAAGATTTTTCCTTCACTAGAATTTTCCATCTCCGGTTTGTCCGTCGAACCAATAAGACAAGCTGATACATGAACCATTCCTGGAAGATTGTTTATGTTAGCCACGTGCTTCCCAGGACGGTGGAGACGGTTTTGTTCGGTCGTTTAGACCGACGCCTTCAAACAGGTGCGAAATTGCTGCTGCTTGACAGGTAAGCCTTCGTAAAGTCCAAAGGCGTTTGAGTCCTCAGTGTACAGGTGAGCTATTACAAGGGTGTCCACGATGGCGGTTGAACTTACTCGCTGATATTAACATTTTGTGACTTGACAGAAGTAAGTATGTGTTAGGAGGCCCATCTTCTTACGAAATGCCACATCGATCGGCCGGCCAGGCTCTGACGGTAAGGTCGTGGGTGGTGGTATGGTTCCACCCAGCCAATCAGATTGTAGCCGTGCGCTCGAACGCATGTGCGCTATCTGGACTGTTTTCTCGCGTTGCTTTCTGATGCCCTCTGTAAAGTGATTTGTTCTAACGCTGTTATTGCCATCAAGGACTGTTTCGTTTGATTCGCTCGGTGTTTGTCGGTCATCTATGGTAAACGTTTCATCCTATAAATTTAGAGCCTCTGTGGCCTAGTTTTGTCTCGCTCTTCCAAGAAACGGTGTTGTCTTATTTCTCGGTTTTGGGTCAAGCGACTGAGCGCGTCACCAATGCGACGGTCCAATAGTGCTGATCAAACAACTACCGGATCAGCTCGCGAACATATCCACCCGCCAACCAAAAATGTCAAAACTACAGGGTAAAAGTGGATGTTATATGTCGTCATATGCCCACAGATGGTTTATTTGGTCAACACATTTACGTTAGATGGGACATTGTAGTAGCGACTTCAGCACATAGTGATGGCACGATCCAGCGTTCATATTTCCAAGCCTATGCGGAGTGGTGGCATCATCTGGTAGCAGGCACATTCTGTACTACACAAGAAATCTCACGTTCAGTAACACACATCAGATCGCACCCTTCTCATTCACATAGACTTTCCACTCACCCTCTTTCCAAAAATTCACAAGACTCGAGTTTTGCTCTTGTCACAGCTCGTCCGTAGTACGTAACTTTTCCGCGGCCAGGATTTGATCTCCGACCAGGCTTTCATGAAACAGTCTAACAAATCGGAATGCAATCGAGTAAACGAACAGTTCAGCTCTGTTGGGGATGTTAAATACCCCCCCAAAAACTGTCGAATTAACCGGTAATGAACATTTACTACTTTTGTAACTTCGAATTCCTCTTTTTCGCGCCACTATTGCACCATCATTTTTATTTCTTGCGCCAATTTACATAGTAGACTCTAATTCGCCTGTTATTGACCTAGAACGCTTTTCACTGAACAGTGAATATTGAACATTGAACAGTATTCACCAAATCGTTTGACGAGTTATAAATACACAAGATGTGAGCTTGTAATTTGTCTTCGGAATGAGACAGTGAAAGTTCTTTTTCTGGAGACCAGTGTTTTTTCCTTCATGGTCTACTTGGGTATCGGCTCTTCGGAGTAAAACAGCACGTACAGTATCATTGCGTCGTAGGGATCGTTTCAGGTCAATTGTGTTCGCTCGGTTTCTCGTGATATAACATTTTCGTAGGTATCGCTACAGCTCGTTTGCATTCGTTCGGTCGTTCCGCGTTATAACAATCTCTCAGTATTTACACTGTGCAGCTGAATATCGATTCTAACAAAGTTGGTAAGCTACTGGGGGAGAAGTGAGGATTGGTTTGATCCAGAAAATGAGTTTCAAAGTCATTGAATTCTGTTGATAAAAATTTGTCAGTGTTCGGAGGCCAAAAATGATTCTAGCTCTTACAACATCGATTCTCATGCAGTGAAGTTCACAATCGTAGCTGTATAGAGCAGATCACCCTCCCCATTTACCGAAATTTTGGAGTGTCCATTTCCGAGACTGTGTGCACTCTCCGTCTAAGTCATCCTTGCACGGTTTTTCTGTTTACTTCCGAAGCTCTTGAAAGCTACTGTTTGAATCAACCTAATACACTCACCGAGTCAAAATCTGAGTATGGTGTTTCGCACCCACACAGAGCTCCAGAACTGACTGGAACTCGTCTGACGCTCAGTGGTCAACCCACTTGCATTGACAACCGGCATTTTTTGACTAAGCCCCTACTCCTGTCCTGGCAAGCGCGCGCGCGCGCGCTCACGCAGACGACACCTGTGCGTCTGTGCGGCGGACATGATAGCATGTCTCGTCAGTGGTAACGCCAGTGCGCCCGTAACCTTGGTTTTGTCCGCGTCCAACTTGATTGGGTCATATGCCCTTCGTGATTGGACAACTGTATCCCAGTCAGATCATTGTTCACGAACAAAATCGGTTGAGCGTTCGGATTTGAGAATTCGGTCGTGCCTAATGTGAGGCCAATGGCGCAGTGGTCAGCACGGTTGCCTCATGGTTGGAATGGCCGGGGTTCAAATCCCGCCTGTGGCAAGGATGTGCACTACTGATGGGCTCTAATGAGAGCGAAGCTCGAGTTTAGTACTTTTTTCGAATGAGGCTGGCTGGAAAGTCTATTTGAATGCGAAGGCTGCGATCAAACGTGGGTGATGTTCAACTTGAAAGGAATCCCAGTCTGTTTCATTTGTAGGTATATGTACAAAACATAGTGACCTACGCGCATTGTCGAATCAGAAAATAGGACGTGTAAAAAGTTGGCCAAGGTTGTCAAATAATCAACAACTGTGGCGAATTAAATGTCAGTTAGGTAGTAGTGCACTAAAGGTTACCTCCGGATTGATTTGGTACATTCTGTCCAATTTGGCAGATCAGAATCATTTTCTCTGCGAAGGAGGCAAAATGGGAGGGAAAAATGAAGTCCCAGGGAGTTTTATAACTCCCTCATGTTCATAGCCGGAGAAAGAAGTCTGGGAAATTAACTCGTAAGGTATCGGTGGGCCAATAGTGGTTGGACAACTCTGATACTGAGAGGTTGGTTCATCAACTCACTTCCATTGCGTACTGTGGTCGATCGTTATGCTCGCTATTTGAAACGACGCCGACATATCCCGATTTACGGAGTTCATGAACTAGGGGTAGACTTTGGGAACAGGAGCTCACTCACAAAGTGGCGACCGCCACCTTCAAACTGCAACCTCACTTTATCTATCCGATAATTTCGAAAGCGGATAAAGAACTGACGATAAAAAACGTCAAACAAAAAACGTTATCCCATGGTTCCGGCTGTTGACACCCGAACCCCCCGGTTATCGATCTTATGTGCGCGGATTGTCAGCCAGTTTGTGTGATCACGTTATTTTGGATTAACAGTACCATAATCTTGTAGCACTGTTAACTAACGGTTGATTTCAGTAACAGCGTAACGTTATCGCACGATAATTTGGGACTGACTTTTATTTATGTCAAACATTGAGTTAATACTAAGCACTTACTAATTACAGTGCAGCGTAACATTGGGCTCCATTTTCGTTCGAATTCACAGAGCTGTTTGAGGTAAGCCTTACAACACGACCGTCCAATAAACACAGAATTACTCAGCCAACATTTCAACCTCCAACCTCCTCGAGTGTGATGTGTGCAGAGTGAGAGTGATATGGACACGTACTAACTGCACCCAGCGGGTGAGACCAAGTCAAAGCAGTACCTGTATTCAGCCATCACCATTAACGATTCTCTAAGGCGCGGGCATAACTAATAAGCGAGCACGGATTGATATTGAATTGGTAGTTTGCACAATTGCTCTTCTCACCTCACGTCGTGCAATCATGGTGGTCGTCCGTCCTGTACTGCGTAACACAGCACTGATCAACCTACATAGTACAGAATACGGTAGTTGACAGCATGTTAAAGTATCAGATCCCTAGGCTGCACTGATTCGCGAAAGTTGCTGGAATGGTGAAGGCAGACCGGTGAGCAAAAGAATGGGATGAAAAAGTTTTGAGTCTCGTTACTTTTCGGTTTTGTACGAACAGCTTAAGATGGTGGATGGAGTATTGTTTATTCAGTTCGGGCGTACTTACATGAAGTCTTAACAAATTTGGATCCAGAGGTTGCCCACTCGAGATTAGAAGCTCGAGGCAACCACAATGGTTTCGGTGGCCACATCAGTGCAGAAGTTTCATGTTGTACTCTCCATCATGCGAAAAATACTGTAATTTCAAGAATACCCATGTGGAAAGTTGAGAACCCTTGTAGTTTATGGTAGCTCGATACTTTAACGAGCTGGTAGACACTGAGATTATAGAGCCCTTTTCTGAGATGCTCCGAAATAATCTGTACATCTTGGTCCTGGTGGACTAGTTCATCAATTGATGCGAAGCAGTCGCACCTGTAAAAGTGGTTACGACGACAGTAGAAACAGTCATGGTCGACCATTGGATAGACCTATGGGCAGCCCCTGGTCAACTTTGTTCAGATCAGGACTACTGTTTGGAAAACTAACCAGTTCGTGAAATTTGCAGGCTACCCTGAATAGATGAAACACAAACTATAAATTAACATCCGTAAGGTAACGGACAAGCAGAAAGTACAAAACGATTTCTCAAGAGTCTCCATAAAGCATTTACGGACGAGAATATTGCCGGATGGGACTTGTTAGCGTACCGCCGTATGACACATGCTACGATCCATCAAAATGTACGCTGAAACACTTACGCACTGACGATGTCACCTCGCCTGGTGATGAAACGTTTGCAACCTGAATGCCAAGCTCGGTGAACATATGAATACCAAAACGATCCATCAAATTCCGCATTTTGAGGACCGCCTGAGAAGTTAGATTACCCTCAGACGTTCGGATGTCAGTCAATCAACAATTGGAGCCTTCAGTTATAGAGTATGTAGGCAACTTGCTAGAACAGTCCGTGGGTCCATCAGACGACAAAAACACATTTAGAAACATCTCACATTCACCTGAAGGACTATTACGATAATAAAGTATTTGGAGTGCCTTTGAGAGATGGCGAAAGAGTGTGGCTGCACAACACGGTTCCCGGTCCAGGAGTCCCAGGGGAGGTGCACAAACAATGAGGGATCATATATTGTCGAACGATTACTGTCTGAGACAGCCTGTTAAATTAGGGAACTGATATGGGTTGAGAGACAATCGGTAGTGGTTAAATTTAGCCAACTAAACACAGAATATATTTTGTGAACCACTGTCAGACTTCTCCAAAGTTGGGCTAGATATCCAGGTGTCCAATGAGTGAGACATAAGTGAGACATCAGGGAAGGTATTCAGCAAACAGAAGAGTTGTGTAAGACGCAACCAAAACTAGTACATGCACACGACAGTTCGTACACACTTGTTCTGCTCACCTTCCAGAGGGCTGCGTCAACGTCATGTACGAAGACCCCAGGCCAACCGGTATTCAACCGAACAAGAAGAACAAGTGTACTTGCATGTAACTCTGTCATATCCCTGTATTTTTATCCTTTCCGGTTATTTTAGTATTGCTGTATGTTGCACAATACATCTCCGAATACAACTTCTGCCTGCTCATCTGACCGTGTGTTACAAAATGGCTACCCTGTCAGGATCCGAAATTGCGAAATCTGCGGAAAGACATGAGGGAGGTCCGCACCTTCCTAGCACACAATTATGACCACTTTAAACAAGCTGTTCAACCACTCCACAACAACAGGGTTCAAGTGCCGATTACTTATATCGAAAAATTCACTCTGGGTGGGCACTACCCCCGGTGGAAAAAACTGGGTATAAGCTTATCTTTGGAACTTTTCGCTGGAATCTCACATCAACCTGATGTTGTATTGAGTAGGCGGGAAGTCTATTGATATTGCCGACAAAGCCAAGGTTGTGGACACCCTTGCATCAGACAGAGCATTCATGAAACTACGGCAGCTACTCGATACCTCCGCGCACCCGATAGTCTGTCTGCATCACCTTCACGCTGGTAGACAGCTCGAAGGGGGACTGGTTCGGTTGCTTGTTTGTGAACCGCTGCGCCTGGTCGAACAAGGTTATAGTACGGCAGTGTCAAGCATTTTTGCCTCGACGACAATATGGAAAGACTTCTTGCCTAACAAATTCTGTATCAGACTGGCCCAAGATTCCGGCAGATTGCTACTGCGGTGATTCAGTACCAAAACTCACAGAGCTATGACCTTAGCAGGATGTGTATAAATATAGCTTCACTGATTGTGTAAACACTCTGTAACGGTCAGGATGGACCACGTCATTGATAAAGTTATTCGATGGTAGTTTGAATGAACTGAATATGTGTAGGTTCCTGTCTCCTGTTCAATAGTGTAAGGAAAGACTTTGCAATATGCCATATTAGTTAAGCTACAGACAGACTATTTGTTGAAAGAAGTGGAGTGATGTCAGTGTAGGAATCAACGTTGTGTGTAACAGCACAGACGTCACACTACATTTACAGATGCGAAATCAGAGCATTTATATTTTGCATACTGCAGTTTACATGCAAGTGTGCATTCCGGGCATCTGTACACTTTAAGATTACAAGTTGGAAGAGGGGTGTGTGTGAATTCTGACAAACATACTGGGCAACTTTCTAAATAGGCCGCTCTATAGGATAACCATTTATAACTCGAACCGAAGGATGGCGCTTTATCGAGGTTCGGCCGTACTTGACATTATCATCAAACTAGACAACTATTCACTACGGCCTGATGGGGACAGAAACATTTTAGGCAATAAACTGAGAAACAGTCACCAATTCGATAATGAAGCCACCTAGTTAATTTGAGGGGGGGGGGTAAATAGTTTGAGATCAACAGTTCTTTGCCAAGCACAGTATGAATACACTCAACAGAGTGCATTATGGGTGACCACTGTAAAAAGCCTAGCGTGGTGTCGTTAACCCGTTCAAAGTTGGTCCTGGACATTGGTGTGACGACTGTGTGCATGTCTACACAATGTCCCTCTATTCTGTGCATCTGACCCACTCTGTCTTGTCAGAAAACAGAACATCAATTGGTAAGCGCACTGTATTACCCGTGCACAATATGTCGCTAATTGATGAAGTCAAAGACAGACATCGGATCAAAGTGCTCGTTAAGAATGTCGGTGAGTTCAGAACGAGGGTCTCATTGTACAGATCTACGTGGGATTTTTTCTCTGATACTTACAAACCCCGACGATTAGCACTCAGCCGCTTACATCCTACATACAAACAACCGAGTTGTAACAGAGAGCAATACGCAACCATGCGGATTCTCGCAATTTCACTGCTGCGCCTCATTAATGGGCACTACTTCAATGACAGCCTAATCAAGTCACGATGACAACCCTTCAGTGAACCTGACGAACAGTCAATGTATCCAGAGATAAGACCCATATCGGAAAATTCTCTTGTTCCATTCGTGACAAACAATAAGACATACAGTTGTGTCATCATTGCTCCAAAACCCTCCCAACCGTACGGGAAGATGTCAGGACGTGGTGAAGAGGATTCAGAGACATGCCAAACCAATACAAAGCTAATGAGAAATAACTTACAATCACCGCCAGTTTGGTTGGTCAGTGAACGCAAACACTATTTAGATACCAATTCAAACGGTTATGAACAATGGATGATAGATGTTCGCCTCGGGTAATGTGTGTTATGCTAAACAACACAAAGGCAGCCACAATACGTTAGACGGCAGCTAAAACTAGGGTCAGTGAGATAATCACACTGATCAAGCAAGGGAAAGGATAGAGTTATCACAATGTGAAGAGGGGTACCACATAAGGACGGGTTTGTACACTAAATGGTCGCTGTTCGTAATAGTAAGCACCTGTCCATCACGAGTTATGAGATGGCCCTGGGGGCTTGGAAATAAGAAAAGTGCTAACACATCCCTTTGTTGGTTTGTACTGATATGAGGCCGACTCTGAGTTACGCCGGAAGAGCTCAAGTAGTGTTAACGTTCTATCGATTCAACGGCATCATTGCTAATATGGTGTGTACTTCGCTTCTGCCAGTAGGTCAAATGTGTAAGATGTTTTGAGGAAATTGCAACGTGCTGCGGAACTTGCATGCGACTGTGGTATCCACTGGTTTCTGTTGGTCTCTAAAACCTATCTTATTTCTGACCACAGTCCTTCTAGAAAGGGTGAAGTCGAGTGGAATAGCATGCTTTGCCAGTCCAACAGACCATTATGCCTTTGGCTGAAACGTCGATTTAAAGGGATTCTTGGTCAATTAAGAATATCTGATTCTGTTTGTCCTGTGTGATTCATACGTGATATCCTATCGCAATCAACTGGAGTTTAACGTTTGGGTCTTGCTCGATTTTTGTGGACATCTGGTATTTACACCTGCATCAGCGGTGATCATAGACCCTAAACAAAAACCAAGTATTTAAACCGACGGCCGGTGATCTTACAGACCTCGAACCGCTCACACTGGAGTTTGCCAGTTCTCGCATATATAATGTGAGTATCGGCATCCAGACGCATTGTCAAGGATTATGAAAGAGTGACCAATGTCCAGTAACTAGTTATATTCGTTTCCACAGTCTCGTTAAGTCTGCAGACCTACCGGAATTTAGGATAAAGTTGACGTGCAGGTTCGCCTGTTCACCTTGAGTAACACTGAACAAACTTTCTAAACCCCGTCTTGAAAGGAAAATTCAATTCGAAAAATACCTTTGTAACATTTAAACCAGTTGATAGCCGGGTAAAGTGCGGAGTCTGACTTTGTTTGAAACGACTTCCATCGTGTGCTGGTGAGCGTGGACGCTGATGGAGAGACTGACAGCGTCTTAGAAAAAATTCTCGCTAGCGCCATCTGTTACCGCAATACACATTGCAGGTATCAACCAGACATGACGCAAAAGCTCTATCGCCAGAGGCTGTCTTACAAAAGTAATTCGGGTTTCCTATGTATGTATACACAAAACCGCGAATTGGTTACGACTGTTTGGTTGGGAGTGGCAGCATATTTGGGAGCGAGCACACTTTTTAATCAGTATAAAATATTAACTAAACTTTGGTTTTCAATCAAGCGTCACGCTTTTATCAGATTCGATCCACGATCTTACCTCGTCATCGTTGACATGAACGGCGCCCTGTGATCACAGTAATATATGGACATATCCAAAGCCATTAACACTTGTCCGTATAACAGTTCAAGGATGAATGCAATGGTAAAACATACAGTTAAGCGCTCATCACTATCTGAGAATAGATATCAAGCTGTAAAACTGATACATGTCAAGCAAAACGCTCTTTGGATGATTGGGGTGACACCTTGATATGGTGTAACCTGCAGCATCGATATCGATGCCTTGTGTGTATCACGTCTGTTTCATAACTCTCCTAAATTTGCCTAAAAGGTATGAACCACCGTGTCAGGATTTTTGAGTATTTTTTTACCCTTTCTGCAAAAATACACGCACCCAGGTTGATAATTATCATTCTCCATATCGGTATTTTTTGGGAAAAAATTACAACTTCATTCAAAGCAATCAAGTAAAATTAAGGGACGGTGTTCTCCACAGCTCACGCAGGCTACGGAACACAAAGGGGGTACATATTAAGAATAGGTCATTGAAGGATATCGACGATAAACAGCAGTGACCCAGTAATTCGACAGTATTGTCATGAAGCACAAGAGATACCTGCCGGTAAGCTCGATACGACCCTATTATACGGAAGCCGAAAGAAACATCCGGTGTGCTCTTTATGTGCTGGTGACCACCATGCCCATTGACTTCACTTCATGAGTTTCGCTGACTTGGACATATTACTAACATCAGTGCATCGCTTGCGAAATCACAACTTGCTCGCGAGGAGTGAATTAGGAACATACAGTCAAAAATGTGAACCCGGAGCACATAAACGGACAGGCGCCGAAATTCACTTCCGTCAGGTTTTCCTGGCTACAGTATGAACGATGATGAACATTTCTAGCAAAAGATACTACCTGACATGAGAATAAATAGAATCCAATAATGCATATCTGATAAATCTCTGCGCATCTCGATCCAAGTTTATTTTACAGCCATCCAGACCACAAGATTCACGAGTTTTCACACTCCCTGTGGAATCGATGCCAGTTCATGCGGCAGAACAAAAGTACATTTCAGGGGGAAGCAACCCTTTGTTTGGATGGGATAACGGTGCCATCCTTGATAGTGTCAATTGAGTTTTTAATTTTGAATTCGAGACAGCACAAATGTACGCCCAAAGCCTGTGTGGTCACGCACGATGACCCGAAGTTTGGGCAGAATCGAGTGACTACCCGCCTAAATCACACCGAATTGATCGATCGGCCAACGACTTTGAATGGTCCAAGCAAACACTTCGCCTACATGTGGTTTGAATTTTCATAGCAGCGGTGTCGAAACATAGCTTGCTTATGTCAAGCTTGTGTCTTTGCACCCCCGAGTCTCGCCAAAATGAACTGACCGTATTGTTGTCATTTCGAGACCTTTGCACCTCTTCTAAAGCAACACCTGTAATCCGATTGAATATTATCCGATGTGGTATCCCAACTAATTATCTGATCGTAATCCCGCAAAGCGTCAACCATCACTTGCAGACACATCCCATCGCTACTATGCTATCATGCAGGTTATCCGTTTTATTCACTTACAACAGGTTTTAGCATTAGACAACTGCAATTGTATGCATGCGCTCATCCATATCACCATGAAACTGCTGATTGGCTGGGAAAAGTACTATTCTGCCATTGACATATACTCGAAAATTGCCACGTGATCTTGATAGGATTTCAGGTTTTCCAAAGACTGTTATACAAACTAAAAGCGTGTCAAGTGTCAGAGAGGGTGGCTACGACTACTCTGAACTAAAGCCGATTAGATGAAATCATTGGGAATAACCGGAGTTCAAAATAAAACTTGGCGTCGTCGGTACGAGTCCATCCATAGTACGGTCAGCATGAATCCCAACCTATTTGACGGCCGTCACCTCCAGTGGAATTATGAAATTACCGTTTCATTCAGATACTTCGCGTCGAAGACACGACAAGGTAAGTTTAAATTTCTTTTCAATAATTATCAATTCTTGGTTCACAATTCAATCGCTGCTAGTTCCCCTCATTCTAATAACTTCAAACCAAACCATGGAGGTGAACTAACGTAAAGAGATCAAATTTTGTTACTTATAAGTAGCGTGGCGGATTTCATAATTTAAATGAGACCCAAATGTGAAAAATCTGGGCTTCGGCTGGCTTTGAACCAAGGACAGAAACAGCGTGCCCAAACGTAGCAATCGCTCTATCAGCTGCGCTACGAAGTCACGAGGAGAATAGGTGGGTAACTGAGTGAAAACTTGAGACACCGAAATGCCTAGAATTCCTAGAGACTTCGTCACTAGACGCAAGCCATATGATCCAGATGTAGAGTAGACAGCGATCTTGATCAACATAACCCAGTAGTTTGATGTGCATTTATTTTAATAAAACCTTCCCTTAAGATTATGTACACCCCAGGTTTCCAGAAATAACACAACCTGAACCACATTTTGACCTTCCTCCTAGACCAGGCTCAAAAATCTTTTTTGAGGCAGAATGCAATTGACAAGTGGAAAAAACCCTAAAGGGGGAAAATAAGGTCAATACTAGCCGTTGTATTTCATTGCTAGTCTTACAAAGAGGACATCAGAATGGTACAAGTCAATCAACTCAGGTTTTCAAAACCAAACATCCATCAGTGACCACACACACTCGGAATAACAACGTGTAGCTTTAACGAAAATCAGAAAAGGATATGTTATTTGTAAACCAAACACGAGGTAATCTGTACTTCGAAAAATGTGTGAGAAGGTAGGCAGGAAATCTGGAAAACAGAAGAGGAGAAGCAGGTTCAGTTAAAAGTTGGCAAGCTTAGACCAAACCAAAACCTTCGGTTTGTTGAATGGCCACCGAGAGTTTTTGAGCGAGAATTTCCTTGGAACTGTATAGAGGCAAATCCAACAAATTTGCACAAGTGTGTGCCACTGGAAGATACTCATCACCAGAGTTCATAGGTTGAATTGTGATCTGTAAGCAACAGAGAGAGAGAAAAACTTGTTCAGTTGACAGTTCTGAAATCAAAAGTGAACCACATACAACCCGGTTGTTAGAATCTAGACAGTAGCGCCAAAATCAACTCGAAGTCGGATTTGCCGTCACATGTAGCCAACAATGCCACCACGATAACAAAAACACAACAGTTGATTTGACTAGACAAATTGGCTCACCCATATGAGAGCCTAGTGGTGCCTAATGTGAACTGGTTGGGCATTCTCGTTCGATTGCAGAACCAATGTCCTACTGAAGTCTCAGTCAAAAAGTGGCAGGAAAGAAACTTCCCGCATAAGTTACCAAATGTGCACATTATTTTCTACCGTTGTGAAACAGCTGAAAAAAATTAAAAACATTATTATTCTTTGGTAATGCACCTGTCCAGATTAGCTGATATTTTGTAGGACAAGAACAATATTGTACATCACTTTATGAATAACAGCAATGGCAAAAAAAGGTAAAATTGTTCAATCCGCTTGGACTAGAACAACAATAAACGGAAAATGTCATCCAACAAGTCGTGCATGGTGAAAGTAAATCAGCAATAGACTGAACCATATTCATTCAATCAGTAGAAATCAAACAAAGCCAACAGGAATGGGAAATTTCAAAAAGATATTGGCAACCGAACTGGAAATTTAGTATGGTTGAATAGTGTACGCCACAGGTGAACACGATAACCAAACACAGGCGAAATTGGTCAAGCTCAGAGAAATACCCATATATCACAACTGATAGAGAAATGACTCAGGCTCCCAACCTGGTGGTTTAGGTGCCAACCGTATCCGCTCAAACACAGCAAAATTCAGATTAGTGATGAGTAGTCGGGGATTTGGTTTATTTTCAAGTTGACCATCACTCACATTTGATCGCAGCGTCCGCATACAGATAGACTTTCCAGCCAGCCTCTTTCGAAAAGAAGCATTAGACTCGAGTTTTGCTCTCATTAGAGCTCGTCACTAGTGCATACCCTTGCCACAGGTGGGATTTGAACTCCGGCCATTCCAATCATGAGGCAACCGTGTTGACTACTGAGCCATTGACCTCACATTAGGCATGACCGAATTATCAAATCTGAACGCTCAACCACTTTCGTTAGTGAGCAATGATCAGGTTGCTCGAGAGGAAACACTGAGTGATGTTCAACTTGAAACTGAACCAAATCCCCGACTACCCACCAGTACTCTAAAATATCGCCTTGCAGATCTAATAGGATCAGTGGTTTCGACCTGTCTTAGAAGTCCTAATCGCGGGGTTATCGATTGGAGTTAACAGGACAGTTACTGTCTCCTATCGAGACGATCGGGCAACCTGATCACTGCTCACAAGCGAAAGTAGTTGAGCGTTGAAATTTGATAATTCGGTCGTGCCTAGTGTGAGGTCAATCGCGCAGTGGTTAACACGGTTACCTCATGATTGGCATGACCGGGTTTCAAATCCCGACCGTCACAAGGATATGCACTACAGCAAAGCAAGGCATCAGCTGAACTATCAGCTGATTCAGCCCAAAAATAGACTAGAGGTGATCGACGCGCTCATTAGAGTTTAACCATGAGTTAAACTAACTTAGTTTGGCGGGGATTCAAACTTCGGCATGCATGGAGGCGTTCTGGATGCGTAGCGCAGGTGTTATTCTGACTGAAATAACGCTCTTCAGTTAGCAGAACAGTAGGATCAAGTATATTAGTAACAAAACTAACCGAGAAATTTCGATCATTAAAGTATCGACTGTAATAAACAGATCAATTGTGTTCCTTCTAAAGTCAACCGGCTGGCTTGAGTACACATTTTCTAAGTGAGAATGCATCATATTCGTATATCAATCATGAAATTCAAAGTTCAATCGTTAGTTTTGTCTGGACAATAACGAAACACGGGCCCCCTTTGTGTTAATTCAAAGTACGTCATGGGAACAGTCCATGCGAACGTACAAGATGTGATTTCATGCTCGAGTACAAATTCTAGACAGTTCATCAGTAAGGAAAGATGTGTTGCTGAAATGTACATCTGGACATGAACTTGTAACCGATTACTCATAAACGTCGACATGCAACATGTGATAATGACTGATCTCCTGAACGGAGTAGAAAAGATGCAATCCGGACTGATTATGCACCAAACCATCCAGGATTAGGCGTCCGAAGTTGAACTGATCATTCAACCAGATACTTCCCAAACAAGACATCAAATCAACGTGGCTATATTATTCGTAAGACCTATCATGAAACCTATTGTCATCTATCACAAAAAATTCCTTGATGCCAACGCTTTTCTGTAAATAACTCAAAGCACATTCGGCACGGTACATATGAACGAAGGAGTGAATTGAACTCCATGGAGGTTGAAAAACGAACGTCAGAAACAAACAACCTCTCCTTAGTCGAAGTAGTTTCACTTTACAGGTTAGGATAGGTCGTACAAGTCCTGCGCGTGCCAACTTTGTCTGCAACAATGGATCTTCCGTTGTATCTTTTGGGTAAGGTTCGAAAAGCCCATAATTTGACATATGGGTACGAAGAAATTGGCTTTTGCAGACCTTCTCCAGTTCCTCGGCTATGGACTAAAATGCGGGGTGTCACTGACCAAAGATCCTAAAAGGTGTGGTCATCAATCGTACCACAAAAATGACAAATCACAAGCAACGCAAAACTGAAGAAAAGCTTTTTTTCTTATTATCGCAATATATCTTGCCTTCTGCTGTTCTCCCGTTTTCGTGCGGTTATTCTTTCTGTTGGGCGAGTTTGCTTGAAAAATTGGTTTGTTCCCAAATGTGTATATTGTAACAATAAAGATGACCTGCTGATCAATAAATTTCAAACGTATGTTGCACGATTCCAGTGCAGCTAACGCTTCCATTGACGATGGTGCAACCGCTTCATTATTGCATATATATGCTTGTCAATTCGAATTCGGTCACAGTTTTTTAACAGAAAACGAATGAGGGATGTAGACACCATACGAAAAGCTCAGCACAACACCTCGTGACCGACTAAGCAAACAAACGTTACGAATCCGTTGATGTACCAGCTCGTCCGCCAACTCACCTTTAGACTGCTAAACCCAACAATCGGGATACGATCGCAGCCGGTTAGGAAACGCAGGAAATTTTTTTTGTTCTCCACACTGAATTCGTTTAACAGTACCTCCCAAAACCACTCAATCACTGGGTGATGATCCCAGTAGACACCCTGGTAGGATGTGTTCTGGCGAAGTTCAGACCAATTGAACACATCAGATCCGACAACCAGAGCCTGGGAAAAAAAACAGAATAAGAAAGGATGGTTGAACGGAAAAACTGAAGATGTATCCAGTGGGGCAACAAGGACTATTATGAGAGTAACATCTTTTAAAGGAAGACGAACAAAAAAATAAAGAGAAACACCCTTTTGGACGCAGGTACATCACGGATTTTGGTGTTTTGCCATCAGATAAAGGTTTTAACCAAGGACTCGAGCAAAGACAAAGTCTTCAATTTGGTAAGGACATTTACTAGGGTGATCAACAGAACTGTCAAGATTTTCCCATTTTTTGACCATCTTGTATTGACATCCATGAATAACACTTAGCATGGAAAACGTCTGGAAGATATGAAACACGTGACACAACCACCACAGACCGCACACACGATCACGTATCCCAAGTTTTTAGAAATATGCATTGGCAAATGTTACCTGGTTTCTCTTACTCTTTAATCGGAAGGCTTAATCAGTCACCTACACAAATCGAGTCAACATGAGATGAAAGAAAAAACAGTACGAGAGTACACATACTGTCTGTTAGAAAACACTTAGGTCGTCCCTTGGTGGTCTAGTTTGTTCGCATGACACGAATGCATCAAGTCTTCATGACGGAAAGCAACATGTGGCAAAAATTCAACTAACGAAAATGAACTGAGAGACAAATCGAGTCTCAATCAGTGGATGCGGTTTCTGTAATAGAACTCAGCCAATCCATACAACGGTCCCGTAGTGTTCGAAAAACATACAGTGCAAAATACGTCGAGACCATATGAATAGTTTGTGAGTCTGTACCCCACTTCCCCGCGTGGTGGAAAGCAAGCAATGGACATTTGAATGATTTGTAGTGCCAACACAGTTTACTTCTGAACAGAGACGGATGTCTTTAAAATGAATAAGCAAATGTATAAAATAGACGAAGCGAACATTCCTCTGGAGAGCGCATAAAAAATTCCACCATACAAATGTAGAATAGTCAGTCGCGGAATTTCGAATGCGAGCACTTTGTGAACGAGTCAATGTGCGTAACAGCAGCCAATATCAATTTGATGTCACCTGAAGTCAGAGCACCAGTTACGATAAACAAACAAGTTTCTCCTATCAGTCAATCATACGAATCGCCCAAGATGTTTGCTGACCTGTGTGGCCAGGCTATCATATATAATTTGTACATGTCCTAAATATCTATAAACGTCAGACAAGAGCGATCAGAAACTATCGTTCATAATACCAGCCTCTTAAATACCTTAGGTTGAAACGACTGTTTACCGCATTCAGGAGAGTTATGGTGTTAATTTATCAAGGGTGTCACAGAAGTGGTACCATGAACTAACTGATTGGTCTGTAAACAAACTTTCATCAATAAATCGATACAATCGATACAATGCACACACCGGAGAAGAACCTTGTAACGGAGAAGCTAACTGAAGGAGTTAGTGTCGTGAATAGAAGAAAAGCAAATTTTCAATGTGATCTGGAACAAGCATTATTCCGAGGTCTCATAGAAGGGGAATCATTCAAAGATATGGATAAGCAAGACCTAATAGTTAAATGCTCAACGTATGCACTGAATCACAGAATTGCCTGGTTCGCTACAGACAACCCTGGTCAGTTTGTGTGAATGCTGATGCTCCAAACAAATTAGTGGCATAGCAAACGTGCCAGAAATGTCATGTTAGAAACGAGGCAGTTTTCAGGCATGTTTTGAAAACACAAGAGTATAACACAACAATATATATATATATATGTATATACACAACAATGTTGACAACACTACTTGGATACACAAGGATGACTCCAGTGTATCGACAAAGACCAATCCCTCGTTTGACCTTTCGTATGACTTGGCCTTACACAGAAAGCGGCTGCCTGGTGGTCAGTATACGGTTTGAATTGGAAGAAGGAAAACTCTGGTACCAAAGGTTCGCCTCGTAAAACCCAGTGGAAATTTTGGATTGGGTTCAGAAGAAAATATTCAACTTTGGTTAGACGAAGTTTCATAAATGGCAGTGAACCGAAATCGGCGAGCTCCTTTTATGAGCCATTTTGTCCGTTTTAAAGCGTGCCTACGTCCATTCTGGATTGCATTGCCCACTGTGGTATCTAAGCCACAATGAAGGAATACAAATTCACGGTCGTGTGTGGTGCTATGGGCACCAGATAACCTACTACCAATTGAGTGACGAGTGGACAGACCGAGGAAACAGAAAGGTTCCAGACACCTGAATTAACTCACTTGCAGCTCCATCGGACGGAAAAATTTTAATGCGTGTCCCGCGCAAACCTGGTGGAAGCCGCGCTCGAACGCTCGATAAGGTGCTTCACAGGACCTATTGAACACATAGTCCACATACTTTTCCACATAAGAATTCTTGTTCTCATGAGTAACCATGATCTCTGAGCCGTTCGGGATTAAATCCACATGACGATTCTCGCCGAAAAAGTCAATATCCAGCTGTGGAACGAAAGACAGGAAAATATCGATTAAGTGCAGCTACCTGAAAATCATAAACTTGATGTAAATAGGCACAGCAGTCGAGATGGTGTTTGTAGCCGTGAAGCATAGTGGGCCAAGGGTGGATAGAAAGAGAAAATTAAGATTTCAGCCTTTACGACAAGGTATTCGCCGTTGCGTGACGCACAATACTAGACAGGCTGGGTATGGTCACACGAAAAAAGACGATTTCATCGCTGTGAAGATAATTCGTTTAGCTTAGGGTCTAGTGACCATCAGTTTAGCCGTAATTCACCAAGCTTACGCATAAACAGCAGTGAACGTTCAACAACTACTAAATGTTGCCAGAGGTTGGCCATATATATATATATAAATATATATATATAAATATATATATACATATAATAGGAACCAGTGTTACGGTACATTTTAAGACGGCTTAATTCAGAGAACGAGCTACTCCTGGGTAAGAGTGAGTACAGCAGAGTAGGTCATGATAGAAGCAATTCTGGAGGCTATTGTTTTGGAGGTGGTATGAGGTTACGCCGATCCACGACTGCCTTGATCACACTCACTGTTCAGGTTTAAGCGAAAACCACCAATAACTAGCTCATATGTTCAATAATCACATCATATCGCACGATACGAAACCACTGATGTGAAGGCTGCAGATTTTTTTTTTTATATAAAAGAAGCTGCTGATAAACATTTTTGAGAGTTTCCAAGTAAAGCAAAACGGACTTTATACACAACATTTCACATACACCATCAAACTGTGAATCATTTCGACCTAAAAATTCTTAACAAATAACGTTGCGAAATTTTTGACGAACGAGCTTTGATAACAGCAAAAATAAGCCTAAAATGAGCTATCAGAAGAGTCACGTGCGGAAATATCCCGCACACAGTCGGTGCAACTCGTCTGGAAAAAAGGTGCACACGACCATATTCACGCTTGTAAATTGAGTCAACGGAAGCACCGTCTGGAAACAAGGGTCAACGGTGAAGGAGTTCGACGGTTTTACGTTCTAAACGAAATAGCCAGTGATCGTGTAATCATTTTGTGAGTTCATCAGTGAAAAACATTCGCACAAAGTGAACAAGAAAAACAATTTGAGGAAAGTCTAGAAAGTGCACGATATACACATATAATTTAACTAGGACATAAGCTCATAGGTTATGGACTCACAGAGAAATTTAGACAGAATGTGTCCGTGATATCTTGACCTTCGTAATCCAGTAGCTGTTGCAGAGATCGACCAACGATGGGGTCCAATTCTTGTAAATCATCCAACCCAGGTTTCTCACCTAATAGTTTGCGGAACATGGCCAACGGGAAACTCAGGTCCACAATAATGGAATTGTAAATAGCCAGCCCGCACAAAATGCCAACCATGAGAAAAACACTGTCCGACTCCATGGTCTGGAACGCGTACGTGAAACAGGCGAAGGAACTATGGTAGTTAACAGATGATAAGAAAGATTCGTCTAACTGCATGATTACCAACCAAGTACCGATGTGGAATAATTCTAGGTTGCTTTACTAACAACCCTTAAGAAGCAGGCAGCCACGTGCCAGAAAAGTAAGACAGGCTTGCATGATGAGATGAAATGATGAACATTGAGAAGCTAGTGCAATAAAGATTGTTAAACACTGAAAAGCAGAAATTACAAACAGAACGATGACCCAACTGAATATTGCAACGAACGGCAAAACTAGTAAAATGGTGGCTAAATCAAATCGTGTTATTTAGAACTAATATTAACTTTAGAGAAATTCCACAAGCCGCCAAGGTAAGAAATAGGAGAAAATAAATGTATAACTTCTGAGAAGCAGCCCACGATGATCAGATAGTGTTTCCCGCTGTGAGTGAGAACACTAGCTACAACCAATTGCCAAGGTCTTTCCGGAAGTTTTATCAGCAGCATCGTTTTCTTTACCTGATTTAGTCGTGTCTTCTGTAAATTTCCCACTTTGCCATGTAATCCTTTACCTTACTGGACATGTCTGGCCAACGGTAAAGTATCTTTGCTCTTCGAACACAGCTGTTCATCCCAGCATGTGCCACATGACCATAGATAGGAAAGCCTGGTTAACATAAAAATCCAGTGAAATGGAAGCTACTTTCCTGCCAGAGGAAACGGAGAGGCTGTTTTAACATACGCACTCTGGGAGGTTAGCAACTGGTAACTTGGGAATGCTATGTCGTGTCTGTTTCTCGAGTTGGGGTTCTCCCGGTTCACTTCAATTCAGGTTGGAAACCTAATGGAATTTGATAGCAAATTAGGTTCAGTGACACGAGTGGTACCGGTGTTTGTTTGTAATACTTCTGGATCAAGTACAACCAATGAACCGAGGATGTGAAAAACACAAGAATGCCGCCTCGCAGTGACTCTCTAACCTTAATTACAACTAGATTATTTGGTTACAGGGTGTAGACGTCTCGATGTTGATTGGTTGAATTAAGATGCACCAATTTTTGAAGGTCAGCCTCATTCCTCCTCCCTCTCATCTGTAAACATGGGTTAAATCGTGGCAGTGATCATCATCAACATAGACAATAAAATTTCAGTGGTTCGCACTGATGTGGTAGTCGAAAGTAAATGTGAACCACTAAGGTAACGCTGGCGGTTAGGATAGTCGTCGAAGTAATTGGGCTGTTTGCTATAATTTGCTGTCTATGATGATGATGATGATGTTTGCTATAATTCGTTCAGTACGTTTGATATGCTCGTGATTTGGTGGGGAATGTTGAATTTGCACCCAACAGGTGCATCTTGTTCTCTGCACAGTTGTGTTTTTGATAATGTGGACAATCTGGAGTGAAAAGCTGAAAATATTCGGCATTGATCTTCAAATGTCATCTTTCTAAAAACGATAGTTGCACATTTCTTAAACAATTTTGGACTCAGTGACTGTAATCTGTCGCACCGAGGTCTGGAATCAGTTTTAACGAGCTTAAATTTGGACCATTCTGAGGACACTCTTGTGAGGAAAGCCCCGTAAGTAAGTTGCTTCTTGGCGCTCTAAATGAACACCCAGTTGATGCACATTTGAGAAGGAAGAGAATGAGTATTTAGCACAATTTCTTCAGTAGCGTGTAGAATCTAATTTCTTAGACCGCCATTTTGAAACTTCCTGGACTCGTAAGGAGCGTAATTGAAATGGAACAAGCCACTGCTACCGAGAACTCTCGAAAACTTTCCCATCTTATCAGGGCAACTCGTAGCAGGAAATCAGATGTGAGCGAAGTAACGTGCAAAGCCAGTGGTGGATATAGTCATAACCTGCAACGATGTTTAGTGTGCTGGACTGAGCATTTTCAAAAACTGTTCAACTAGCTACCAACGCCACTGACTAGACATTTGGATTCTGCTTGTGTCCGTTTATCTGTTGACGTTTCCTCTGCCTTCCGAAACGAAATTCTCACTTGAGGCCGAGTTCTTGAATCGGTTGAGAGAGCTGCACTCCAGGACTGCCTATCGAGGAAGGATGTGTCTGAGGAGTATGAAAACATCCAGAAAGCAAGTTAGTCAGACTTCGGACAGGAGTATGGTTTATAGCAGCATATCGCCAACCTTTACCTCAAGGGGGAGGGTGCGACAATGTTGTCTAGTTTTCCCTTTCCTATTTGAGTTTTATGTGAATGTGAGGGCGTGGAACTGCTCCTAGGCATTAAACTTCGATGCACATCGTTCTAATCCGTGAGGGTTCACAGGGGGATCAGAACATCTCAGACAGATTAGAAGCTTCAGTTCGTTGTTTTCGTATGGTATTTGCACCTACTAAGTGCAAAGTGTTATTGCAAAATTAGCAGCAATCCGCGCCTGCCCTCACTCTTGATGGTGAGCTGCTGGAGGTAAGCGTGCAATGTGCGAAGGCTCAGGTGGCGTTTATCAACTCATGCCGTTCGTGACGTCCACATGATCGCAGCCTGGGTGTACAATGCCACTGTAAGATAGGTCTCATTGTATGGCTCCAAAACCTCGCCCAACCGCACGCAGAATGTTCAAAGAGTATCGGCTTTTGACCACCGGTGTGTAGGAAGCATTAGCAGTGTGCGGTAGAGCACAGTGCCAACAACGACGAAGTTCGCCGACGTGACTTTGGAGCGAACAGACTCTGCTGACCTTTGAACATGCTGATCTCATCTCTCAGACTTTGTTAGCTTGGTCACATCTTACGAATGCCTAGTTATCTCTTGGTACATCGTGCCTTGTTCGCAAGCAATGAACCAGGTCGGAAGCGGTGACCTGGAACCCAGTGTCTGATTTGGATTCGACGTAGGAAAGTATCCAAGTGTTTAAATTAATGACGATCTGAAGCAGAAGATCAAATTTTAGTTAGACAGTCAATCAGTGCAACTCAAGTCCAAAATAATGGCGTAACTCATTTGGCAGATTTATAAGGAGAGCCGATGGGATGTAAGTCAATATCTTATAAAGTCCTTTTCATCCATCCATCCCGATGAGTTCAGCCAACTGGGGTATGTGAGCATGTGTAGGTATCGAACTCGAACTAACGCAAATAGCTGTTGGCCGATCAGTTGGGCCAAACGAGATTGTCCAGACCAGGGACGTTCTGTGACAACCGTGCATGTTTTGAGTGGGTGCACATGGCACGCGCTAAGTCCCAAGTACACATTTTCCTCACATATACAGGCTATCCTGTAGAAATCTTGAAAATGTTCAAAATTAGTCGAACATTTTGTAATTCGAAACGACAAAAAAGACGGCCATTAGAAAATTAAAACTCACCAGCTCGTTGAACCACAGCATTCGCGATTCTGGATAGCAACGGAACATACCGTAGATAGGGCTGAGCAGATCTCGCATGATCAGAAGGAAGAATTCCTGCATTGGAGAAGTAAAACCAACCAAAGTCAAGGCGGGAATACGAAGATCATGTATACCGGAAGATAATTAAAAAAAGTGCGTACATATGGTACAGTATATATATATATGTAGTACATGGTATACAGTACATAAAGTATATTAGTATAGTATAATCTGCGATCAAGTTGATACCTAGAAAATAAGATACCCCAGTGGTTAAAGAAGACTTGAATAACCACCACGGTATTCAGTCGATTGGACTCGAAGTGCAGCTACAAGTCACAAATGATCTTTCAATCAATGCAAACGTATGGACAACTTCATTTAGTAGAATGGGTTTCATAGCAAATTTAAAAAGAAGATAACAATGAGTGGATAGTAGATAGCTGTTTGTGTATCCGGGACTTTTGTCAAACAAAACAATCAAAAAACAACAAACGCATGGCAACAAAATTCTCAATTATTGGACAGCATGTACCATAGTACACCACGTAGTCCACCTAAGTAATACCGAAGTAATTAATCGTGAGCGAAAGAAACATTCGACGCGAGTGGGATTCGGAAATGTGATTCTGATTACTATTACAAACCAAAATCACAGTCTAAGCACTGTTGAGCAAGTTCTGACTATTGCTCAAACAGAGTATTAATGATTAGATGTGTCAGTTACCACGTCAACTGATTCACGCTGATTGGCCCGATCGAATTCGCTGCACACGTAATGCGCCGTTGGAATCAACTGGTGTTTGACATAACTGTTGGGTACCTAATAAACCGTTCACCACTCATACATGGTTTAAAAACAAGCGAAAAGGGGAATATGAACGATGCGGTCACCAGTTGACCGAAAAAGATCGATATAAGCCTATTATAAAGCGACGGAACAGTTTCACACAGTGATACGTTTGCACGGACAGGAGAGCGGAAGCTCTTGAAATACTTTTAATTTATCGGTACTTTGAAATTTCCGTCGTCGCTGATATTAACAAAGGCGGAGTGATTACACATGCAAAAGGACAAACGTTGATCATACAAAAGCGCTTCAATAAACCAAATCAATATTACACTTAATAGAAGTCATAATGGTTTGCAGTTTTGAAAGAAAACGAAAACTCAGACATTGGTATAGGTAAAGACTTAGTAATACCGAAACGAGTGGCGGGAGAGTTTTTAAACAAAAAAAAACAGCAGATACAGACGGTAAGCTCCAATTGTTCTGGTTGGTGATGTGTGATCATGACTGAAACTAAATTGCCATAAGCTTTACAATGAAATCACATTCTCACAAGCACATTCTACAGCTGGAATGCTGAGGGTGAAAAAGAAGATTTGTATTTCTAAAACCAGGGTGATGCATACTAACTGTTGAAGGGAAATCAAAAGCAGAACTTGTGGTACCAAGCAAATCACAATTCTAGCGAGTTTCTATTGGTTACTTTCTAGACAAGATGCACCAATAATTGAAAATACAGATGATATCACTAACCGAGATTCAACCATAAAGACTTTTTCCCATGAGAACCCATTAGGATATGGTCACAACATTAGACCTAACGGTCTTCTGTAAACGAGTGAAACAACCACTGACCCATACCAATAGCTAAGTACGAGTTCAAAGGCACAACTCTGGAATCCAAAATGCGCGTGGACAAACATCACACTTTCAATTAGAAACTCGTCAGATGCGTCTGTTGAACATTCGTCAGAGCACACGCACACAGAAAAGCACTGACGTTTGCCGGTTGTACTAATATGGAAAAAAAACTGAAAGTAGGGAAGAAGCTGGAAATGAGTGAACTGATCTGTTTGGACAGTGATTTCTTCAGATAAGTCCTTGTCGTGTACACTGTCAAACAGGGTTGTCTTGAGAGAACCAGACCGAAGCTGCGGATACAACGGTCTCACCCGTAAGACAACAAAATATAGGAGTCTATTGGGAAATCCTAACTAAAGCCCCAGACCCAAAGGCTCGATCTACGCGGCAACAGGTTTTCTTCGAAGATCCCATCGGGAGCGAATAATCCAAGTCTGATGGTGGAAGTACAAATTCGCCTCCGATAACTACGTCGATATCCTCATCATCATCACCATAAACAGTAATACATCAGTGGGTCACACAAATGCTTAACTGCCACACAACCATCAAGAAAGAGCAAACCCAATGTAGCATGAAAGAAGGGGAAAAGAGAGGGATGGGAAGAGACCTAACTACTGAAAATAACTACGTCCATATTCAAACATTCAGCATCAAGATGCCTACACCTTGCAAACAACACAACCGAGCTGCAAGTGAGAGTAAGGCGTCATCAGCGAGACAGCTCCCTTACGGCTTTCACTGCCCCGCGTCATTAAATGCACTCACTTCACAGACAACTCGGCCAAACAACGACAATATTCACGCTACTGAGCTCGATTAGCCGCCATCTCACCTAGAGTCTCCAACCACCGACTCTGTGAGTCGCGAGGGCCCCAGCCGGGGAGACGAACTCGATCTACAGTGGCCAACCCCTTTGTGGACGACTTCATTTCCCTACGCCAGGTCATTGTCTGACCACCTCCCACCCTACACCAGTCGGTCACAGTGCCAGCGAATAGTGCTCGGTGTGGAAGACGACTATCTGGCATCCTTAATACATGACCTAACCATCTCAGCCTGTGTAAACGTAGAGACTGGACAGGAGAACTCGTCTGACAATCACTACCAAACACCCGCTTCCTAACCTCCTCGTTACTTACGCGCTGGTGCCACCCGATACGAGCTACTGAACGCAGACATCGGTGGTCAAATACTTGAAGACGGTTCACGTCTTCTACCCTGAGCGGCCAGGTTTCGCTGCCGTAACGTAATACGGCCCTCACCGTTGTTTTATATAGGCGACCTTTGAGATTCAGAGAAATACCTCTCTGTCGCCAGAGATGCCTCCAGATTAGTGGTTACCGTCCTAGCCATAGAGATGGGTGCTTCTATTGCATTCCCTACACCTCCGCCGCCGCCGCTGATGCAGTTTCCCAGGTATATAATCCGGTCAACAACCTCCATGAGTATGTTATCTAACATGCAGAAGCACTTTGCATTTTGAGGCTGTTGACTGAATGTAGAAATGCAGAAGTTATGTGCCTGGCGCCAAGTAAAGATATGTCGTATGCTCAAGACCAGAGTGAAGGCCAACTTAGTCACATGATGTCTAAGACTAGGCATTCAGAGATGACGATTCAGATCGCAGTTTAGTCCCTCAAAAACTTAGGAATAGGTGCGACAGAGGGATTCGAAGTGAACAGATACTTCGGCTAAACATTTATGAAAAATCCGTATAACGTTGAGAATCATGGAATTGGAAGAAATTAAGCCTGATTAAGAACAATGTCATTTACCTAAGGTAGAGATAACAGAAATTGGTGAATTGTTGAGCAACAATAGAAAAACATCGAGAACAAAGAAAAAGGGGGATGGCTGACACACACCGAGAAGTAACATGTGTACCTATTTCACGAAAAGCACATAGAGCCGACATGTGAAATGAATTAGTTAGACCCAAACACAACATGAAAGTTGATATTGCCAGACGAAACGACGTGGACACAGAAGAGAGAAGATATGTGATCAAAAATGTGGTGTAACAGTAGCAGCAGAAAGTTAGTTACCTTCATAACACCACCTTCGTCTACAGCCTCCTCGCCTTCGAATTTAACCTGAACAATAGAAAAGACAAGATGAAACAGTCGTCAAGATCAGTCAGCGAGGATGACATCCGTGAAAACAATGGGTAGCAAATCAGACGAACACTTTATGCACGATAGTAAGCTAACGAGGACATAAGATGAGTAAAATGTTATCAGAATGGTCCAGCACATAATCTGTACGGGTTTTCACAGCCCCTAAGTCCGGGACATGCGATGGATGAATGACAAACCGTCATTTTACGGTAAGCGTCAACGATAACTTTGGAAAATCTATCAATATCACACATAGTTGGCAAGAAAACAGAACACAACCTTTCTTTCAACGACTACAAAGGCAACGTGCGTCTTCTCTAACACAGATGAGATGTGCGGTGTAGATATAGCCCGCGAAACCGTCCACAATCACAAACAGGGCAAAAACAGACAGTACTTGTGGTTGTATGTGAAGGAGTGGAATGCAATACACATAGAAATACGTGAACAGCTGTAGTACAATTAAAGGGTTTGGTATCGAATTCCTGCACAACTTCTGTTACCTCGTATTGTTAGTTCAAACAAAGCTTATCACCAGTTAACCGTTTAACTGCTACATACGCGTGACAAATGAGGTCAATCAGAACTTCACGAAGGGCTAAGTATACCTACAGCCGCCAAGTGCGATATTCACTTTCCAGCAGCACAGTTCTGATTATCCTAACGAGATAATTACATGCAGAATATAAAAAATCCCGACTGAGCGTTGAGACCAATATTAAAGCCCACTAAAACTGGGCCGGTCACCCCACCATCCAAGCATAGGATGATTCATCTCGTACAAGCCCACACTATCGGATCATGACGACAAGCATGCTAACTGTATCGTATACCCGACCGCTTGTCCTCCACACACGATGTTAATCAGCATCACGAGGCGGAGAAAACCCTCATTCGTCTGTCCAGATGACTTGACTTCAAGTAACAACACGTTATGTACAGCGTCTCATCATCGCACAAAACTTTCTCACTTTTTTGTGTTCCGTTGTTTGTTTGCAAGATGTGGGCATTTTGCTGCTGAATGTAGACGTAGCTAGTGTTCCTAATTGGACCATTTCTCTTCTCTTCCTGGCCGCCGGATTAGCTTTTTTCCTCGTAGTTGCATGACAGTTGAGCAACGGTGAGAACCAATGAAGTATTATTGTCTATAATAATGATTTGGTTTCCCGTTAAAAGGTGTCAATGTACAGAGAACCAAGGTAGAATTAACCATGTGTTGATGGAATGTGCATATAAGGAAAGCAGAAAGCCCCATGCAAGTATGGCCGTAGGCCATGTATTCCTATTTTGCTGTCCTCTCCCAACAGTTATTTTTGGTTGGCCACATCCAAAAACACGTCTGAACCTGCAACAACTCTGACAACGGGCTACTCATGAACGTACGTTTTTCCTGCCATTAATCCATATATTTTTTAAATTCCGATCCGTCACTATCTCACATGCTGCACGCTAACATTCGCTCATGTTAACTTCACTTTGCCACAGTCGCTACCACATACGGCTAAAAATGTATCGGAATCCAGACGTACTTTGACCACGACGAACATGGCTTTGCAGGATATGATGGGTTAGGTGTGTATGATGGACTAACCAGATCAGACCAGATGATTATTTAGGGCTATCTTGGCACCCGACCATTCACATCCTTTGTCAATATTACTAAAGCAAGTTGCGCATATTAGAGAAAGTTTCCGGTATTTTGCATACATAAACCACAGGATCCCGTGTATAAAAATTCCAATTCGGCTGTAAAAAAAGAAGTGATTTTGGGGCCTCGCAATGTTGGTAGTTCATTAGAACGAGAAAGGAATCAGGGAGGCGGTCATTGCAACCAAGTATGGGTTGTGTTCAGTTTGAAATAAAAAACGATCGTCAATTACCGTGATACCGCAAGGTACTTATTCATTACAGCACATGCACCATTACCAGTCACAACCATTACGTCGAGCCGAGTCATGTGCTGTCTGCCCGCAACTGTCTGATGGACAACCGTCAATCTTCTCTGGTTCCGCTTAAAAATCAATCGCGACAGTCAAACACTGAAGAAAAAATCAATGAGTTCACAAGTCGCTTCACAAACCTACTTGATTAATGAGAGTGGTGGATGTCGCCTCTCCATAAACTTAGCAATGGGTGAAACAGTGTTTACTCCTCACACTTCTGGAGTTAAACAATGAGTTGAAACGCATATAATATCGCATAGACGGAAGTAGGTAAAAACGAGGAGAGATTGTACAACAAAGGAACACATGAGCACCGCACTCCAGGATTAACTAAGTGTCCAAACTTCACAGAACTAGTCGGTTATTGTCAGGTGACATACAATGTAACGTGTGAATTGGATGGTACTATCAAGTTGTCAAAACCCAGACAGGAACAGCCAAACCATAAAACTGCATCGCTCGAACATATACGACGCATCCCACCATTTACAAACCAAGCACGGTACGTACACGTAACACTTTGCGCAAATCGCTTGGATTAGCCGCGGTCAGATGTGTCAGTGTGTCTTGCAGCAACTCGTTCCGACGAACAGTGATGTTGAAGAACGGGCTGGACGAGGTGATTACAGTATGTCCGAAAAACGGGGACATTACAGTCTGCAAGAACGCACTTTGTTGAGCCTCGTTCATTGCTTGTCGCATGCTGAGTGTAGCTTCGATGCTAAGCATTCGAGCTTTGGTGGATGCATCGAACACAAATGGGTAATCACAGAAGGAAAAAAAACGCTACAAGAACAACAAAAAAAAGAAGTGGAAAAATGGTGTAGATAGGAGATAGTAAATGTGCGTGGACACACAAAAACTCAACCAACCAAAAAACGCGATACTGGTAAGACTTAGTGGAAATCATAGCGCTGAAGAAACGTGACTACAAAGCACGCAGCTTTAAGCTCGAGCAAGGAAACCTTGAATAATTCACTCTAGTTACACACAGCTGGATCCCATCCAAACCATGTACATCAACGAACAGCACGCGACTCAGCAAAACAGGAAGCTCACTTCAGCAAACCGGATAGCAAGCTGATGTGAGCACAACCTTGAACCATTAATCACGGCCTATCGATTGGATGACAATGCTTCGTATTTTTAGTCAAACGTTCTGACTGTCAAAGTATGGGGTTTATGGACAAGAGTAAACAACAGTAGGTTGTGATGTACTCCCGAGTTCGCATTTCGTGCCACGGTACCCAACAATAGGTGAACTGCTGTCAACACAACTGCGTATGATTGGTCGCCCAGTAGTTTATGTTGCATTGAGACGACATACAAATCGGTTTGTTCAGGGGCTCTCTTAAGGTAAACCAACAAAAGTAGAACAGAAGTGATGCAACTGGTCTGTTCCGACTAGTTGAATGCCCAACTATCACCACTCCCGAACAGAATAAAGGAGCGATAAGGGAGGAAAACGAAAATGCCGAGAAGGGCAACTCGTTCTCTCACATAACGCCAGACCATAGGCTGACAGGTAACAGACATTCCAGAAGTCACGCTCGAGCACATACATGCGCATCTATTAGACATTCGTGAGTCGTAACCAGTGGCAGTGCGACCTCATAATCGATCCGTTGCAGAGCTCGTCGAGGAGGCAGGTTGTGGATCATATATTCAGGTGGCCTAGTCGGTGTAAGTGTTTGTTAATATGCTTCGCGCGACTTGTAGAAAGTAAAGCATAAATTAGATAGACGATCCGAGTTACTTCCAGCTCGCAATCAGTTGAAATCTCACGATGGCAACGGCACTCAGGCCTGTGACCTTCGTTAGTTCACCCAGGAAAACCTCTGGAGTGTCCTCACGCCTGACTAACAAAGTTATCTAACAGCGACCGCTATTCTAACCACTGGAAATTAGAAGACAAATTACAAAACCAAGGTGAGGGACGATCGGACGTTAAGAATCTAATTTGGCCGTTTCTGGGTTGAGTATACTGAAACAGTGCAAGACGCGAGAGTGACTCAGAACGTACATCCAATGTGTCCGCAAATTATTCGCGGGATCAAGGGGAAAAGAAACACGCATTTTCACACCAGATGCCGGAAGCAAACACGACCGCTAAATTGGGGAGAAATTGCGCTACAGAACATACCATACCACCGGATTCGCATTCGCGGAGCCAGTTTACAAAAGCACTATCGATGTTGACCTTCTCTTTGATCTCAGGAATGTAGAAACTGACATGAGAAATTGGGCATTGTGTGCTTTCATTGATCTGAGGATGCAAAAATTGGGAAGGGGAAACATAACAACACCGACAACAACAATACGATAAGAAACCACGCAAGCAACTCGTTTATATGACACGTTGAAAATCCTGTACTCAGGGCGTTTTGTATATTGATAGAAACGTGAGGTCACATTACGAATCAGACTAGATATCAACCTGAATATCAGACTAAGATGAAAAAGGCCTCCAGTCAGCTGCTTTCAATGAGGGACCCCCTTGTTAGAATGCGTCAGTACTTACTATACTCAGAATCCGTAAGCCAGAGACAACCAAATTTATTAATCTTTCCAAAATTCCCGAAATCTTCATTTCAGATATTCACAAACATACCCCAGCATTATTTTGAATAACAGTAGTGAGGAGCACAAAACCAACGAAACACGTGCACGTGCTTCGCATATTTATACATAAGGGCCTACTATGATTTAACCACTGTTGCTGGATGAGGGGCTTTGTTGGGACAGAAACCGAAATGAGCAACAACAACAAGTCAAACGGAGCTAGGATAAGAAGAACGCCTCGATAAAAAGTTAACCGGAAACGGCGCAAAATCCGGTACATAATAGCAGCTTACGTTCTTTCGCAATGATCTGATCAAATCCAGTGCTCACTGACCTAGTACACTGAATTCACCGGTGAAGTCCAATTTACCAGATTCCAGGCGATTGTCGGAAACACCAGGTTAAGCGGTTTTTCCCTCTTTTTCAACTCCTATTCCTACAGCTAACCTTGTTTGTGATCCATTCTATTTTTGTCCGATCTTTATAGCGCTTGCTTGAAGCAGTGAATACATGATTGTGCTTCACTGATCACGGGAACGGTGATGACTAGAGCACCAGCAAAATGTGCTCACTGACAGATAAACTGTCCCTAAACTGGTCTATTTCTTCCGGTGTTCGACAACGGCTACTTTGTTGACACTGAAGCCACGTTCGACCGTCGCGTGTTCATGAGAATGAATTGCTATTTGCTTAATTGATTTCCACAATACAGTGCGTAAGAAGTCCCGGGTATGTAGCAATGAAGTCGCTGGTGAATTTTGTACTGTACTTGTGCAATCCAGATTTCTTATTTCAAAACCTATTTTGAAAGGGGTAATCACGAAAACCTTAAAGAATACCGCAATTTCCCTATTTGACCCGACTTGCACGATGACGGCTGACCACTCTTTTATCCATGTTACTTCGGTTTAAATTTTTCCATACTTGATACCATGGTTCTTGAATCATGTAGTTAATCGTTTATAAACATACACTGTTGGAAATCAAATGATGTATCGATGTTAGGTTTCTCCAAATTTCGTAAACTTCTAAGAAGTTAACAGACATTTTTCTCAGTTCCCGAACTTTCCAGTGTCTCCAAAGCCATATCTCGTTTCTCGAAAGTCTCCAAACTTGTGCGAAGCCCAAAATCCTTGTCATCATCTGGATTTGAACACTCATCCACGCTTCCATATTAACCGTTGGACCACTGGTATCAGGTTGTGCTACACTAAAGCACTTTAATTACGTGCTCAGTCACGTTCGCTTCAGTGATCAGGTTGGCTGATAGCCTCGAATGAAAACAGCAACTGATCTGCGAAATTTAACTGATGATCTCACAATTAGAACAACTTATTAGACTGGCGGAACAACTTAATGGTGGTTGGTGGTTTGCACACGCAGAGTTCAAATCGAGGTGGTAGCAGTGATATACACCAGCGAAGTGCTCTAACAGGAAACAAACTCGCGTATAGGTATTGTTTTCGAATGGTGTCGACTAAAACAGCCTATGTGGTTGAGAAAGCTTCGATCAGAAATGGTGTGATAGCAATCATCTCCCCGACAAACTGTCGGCAGATCAGAGACTGCAAAATCAGTAGTTACACAAGTTAAAGACTTTAAAAAATGTCTAGGCAGTTAGTCGAACTCGTGGAAAATATGGAAGCGTCCCATTGCAGAAAACCATTGAAACGACGGGGACCAAAGGTGTGGTAAATGGAGTCATTATTTTAAAACATCCTGTAAGATGGCAGTCGGTCGATCAAGATTAATTGTATTGATGACAGCATTGATTGAATCTTTTCAAAATCAGGTGATTCCATAAACTCCGTCTTAGTCTTCATACGCAATAAAGATACTTCGATCAGTATCTCGGATGTTACTGACAGTACTGACCTTTGAGTCACTGAACCTCAAGGTCACAAAGGGAGATCAGCAAGCTCATATTTGAACTCAGTCCAACGGAAGCCCCAATTTAGTACACTTAGGTTTAATCCGAAAGTAGATCATATTAAGTGGCACACTGGACGCCACAATGGCGTTTTTAGATCCACGTCACTTGTGGCGATAAGAAAACGTCGGTCTTTCTGGAACGGAACGGGTATGCACTGTGCCTCTACTCTGTCTTGCTGAATTTTCGTAAGCGTCGTCCAGTTGAGAAATAAACACACGTTGACTGACCTTCTTTCACAACTGTTGCTTGCCTACGACCGCTAACGCATGATAACAACAAAAACCTGAAGGGCCAGACTGTTAGACAAGGAATATCAAGATTAATTAGCTGAATATTAACCGCATCTAACGTTATATACCACTATTGGAGTTATTGGCTCGTACACACAAAATGCCACTTCATCGTCTGAATTGTTGGGTCTTCGTGATGGAACTTATCTTGAGAGAGAGAAAAGCGACACATAGACCAGACGATCACAGCACACACCAGGCAATGTAGAGGCTTACTAATAGTAACGCAGCATGCTCTTCCGACTAGGGAACGATGGTACGAACACATCTGTTTTTGAGGACTGACATATACACAGTCAAACACGATTAGTTCTACTTTCACTAAGAAGAGAGCTAGATGGTGAGTTGGGATGAAGCAAGCATCTTTAAGCATTTGGGTGAACGAAGCTGAGTATACGAAAGACCTCGGAGGTAAAAACGTACCAGACGCAGTCTCTCGGAAGACCCATGTGAACGTGTGGGTAGAAATAAGCAAGAACAAACAGGGTTATATTAGGTAACCCCATTTTCCCGCCTAAAACTGCATCTTTCCCGAGAAAACGATGTTGTTTAATCAAACCTTTGCCGTTTTTCATACCTGCTCGACCTTTATCTCGCCATGCTCATCGGTAGCATAGTAATCTTAATTATTATTCCTGGCAGCTATCCTTCATTCTGATTGCGGAACGTTTATGGGTTACCAGGCATTATATAAGTACCGTATGTTTCTCTGTTACATGTTTAGGGACAGAGCAAGGCGACTTTCTACATCCGTCTTTTGATTCAACCTGGGAGCAATCAGCAACGAAGGTTACGTTAGTCTCGGAACCGAGGTTTCCCGTTTTTTTGTCTCAAGGTGGGAAAGTCGAATTCTGCCAAGAACATGTCAATCTCGTAGTCGATCAAGCGCATATTTCCCGGGGTTTATACCAGTTTATTTGTAAGACTACGGTTGGACAGTCTGGGAACTGGTTTAAGCTCAGGTTGAAAAGCTAACAAGTGATCGTATCTTTCACATGTATGAACACTTTCCAGCTGACTCTTTGCGAAAAAGTACAGTAATCGTGTTTCATTATCACATACCCCCCTTTAAGGATGAGTGACGGGTAAGCAATGGATTAGGAAAAAGAAACGGACCTAATGCTACGTAATCCACTCGACTGCAATTCCACTGTTGATTTCTAGACCTTCATCATTCCAAATTCACTCCACAAATATTATGTCTCATTGTAAATTGAGGCAGAGTACTAGAACATTTTCTCTGGCGATACTGCATCGGAGACAGAAACATTTACGACTTGACCACAGCCACATCACTACTAAACGACGTTGTTAATGACACCGTTTATGGTAATTGTTTGCACACTGTTGTATTGCTAGTGATACCGATCTCCGGCTATCTCAACTGATTGCAGAACAACTCAGCAACGAGACACGACAAAAAGTGTATTGTATGTTGACAAGAGGGCAGTATATATGAAAGCAACTCAGTAACTGGCTTCAGTAGCTTGGCTTCGGCCCTGATCGACGATTGTTTTGATCATCCCATGACACGTTACGGGAATTTTATTGTTACGGTCCGTTCATCTTTGTGTCCTGCTGATGCACTTGTTTGACCATTCGATGAGCGCCGTGTTGTGCGTCACAACTGAGATAATTTTGTATCGAGCCCTTCCTGATACAGACATTTACACGGGTGCAGCCATTCGCATTCTTAGTATTGGGGATGTTCTCGTTATTGCAAATCTAGTTATAAATATTCACGTAACTGGTGCCATACTTAACCGAGAGCTGGCAATGACTCCTCATTATTATCGAACTCACCTGGAAATGGCCCTTTAGCAGACACTAAGCCCTTAGGTTTTTGCGATCAGGTATACTGAAAAGTGGCTGAATGTGCGCTAATGAGCTACCGCATAGAGAAATCACGGAAAGTACTTACCCTTCGTTGCTCAGTCGAGAGCCCATGTCACGAGAATACGTTGAAAATTTGACGCACATACTGAACATCACATAAAGACTCACTCATTTTACCAAAATATCTCTACCCATATAGATGCGAGTGTACCGTAGTTGGTGCGACATTCGGTAGACATTCCAACCATGTGCGTTTAATATATACAAAAAGATGAACCTAATTATAATGTTAGACGGGTTAGTTACATTGTTTAGTGTGCAGTGAGAGCAGCTAAAACGAGACTGGACCTTGATGCGATGTGGCGGCTTACACATCTTGATGACATGTTGGGCTAAACTAGACAGTATTCGGAGTATGGAACCAACAGCACCCGCACCGTTCACTCAATACCAGTTACATACATCCAATGACTCCATGGCCGCCACTACCGGTCAGGCAGGCTGGAGTAAGTATAGTCTTCAATATCATGGTCGTAGCCGCATTGGTAGATCGGATTCCTGTTAACAGTGGACTAGTTGCAGTAAATTGAGCAGGTTCTACTAAGGCCAGCTATAGATGCAAACCCCACAAAAGTCGTTTTATCGTGTCTGTTTACCCTCCAACTGAATGCAATGACAGTGACACCAAAGAAGTCTTTTATTCAGACCTGACCGCTCTCCTTCAGTCGACACATGGTTCTAGTATAGTCATTTTGACCGGAGATGTGAACGTCCACGTCGGCCATCTTGATAACGCCGAGTGTCGTTTAGGTGGCAAGCTTGGGATACCACCAAATCGGTCGGATAATGGCGGGCGACTGTTACAGCTTTGCGGTGAGCACAAGCTAATTTTAAGCAGCAGTGGCTTTAGACATCGTTTACGTCATTGTTATACTTGGTGCCCACCTTCTCCGAATCAGGCCTGGTTTCAAACAGATCACATACCTGTTAGTTATAGACCTCGTGGTTCAATTCAGGACTGTCGTCCTTAATGGAGCACATACGTGGATTCAGATCATGCATCGATGTGTTGCTGTTTCGCTCTTAGTTTCGCTAGATAACGATTCCACCGACTGATTGTTGAGAAACTGGCTTTATCGTCCGTGAAGCATACTTATCAAGGAAACTTAGAAAACTCTCTTATTAGTCCTCACTCCGAAGATCCTGGGAGCTGCTGGACCCGAATCTCACAGACCAATCAAGAAGCAGGTACCGTTGCACGCGACACGGTGGCTCGTGAGTGAAATAGACGTTGGATCTCGGAGAAATCTCTGGAGTTGTTAGATGTCCAACGGAATAGTCTGCGTGGTAGACCACAAAACAAGTTTAGGAGAGGCATCCGTAACAGGTTGAAGCGTGGCATGATCACTGGTCGTAAAGCTTGACTTATAAGGATAGCAAAGAGAATGAAGACCGTTTTTGCTTCAAGGAACACTGGCAGAGTCGACAAGTTTATCCGTACCACTGATGCAAGGCGAACGTCTGCCAGTGAAGCTATCAGCAAGGAGATGACACACTCGTCTACAATAAGTCTACAAGGTTAGACGAGTGGGCGAAACACTGAGGGTTAATTTCGCTGGCCTCCTATTCCCACTCTGTTGACGCAACAGACTTGAACTATACAGCACCCTGGTGGACAGATTTGCAACCACCCAGTAAAACTGAGGCTCGCAGTTCCATTTAGCCTCTCAAACGTGATAAAGCTGCTGGCTCAGATCACCCCGTGCCAAGACTTTTCAAAGAAAGTGGGTAGGCCTCAGTAAAGGCCTTGACTCAGTCGTTTCAATTTGTGTGGAAGACGGAGAACATCCTCCATGGTGGGATCACTCGATAATCATCCCAATATTCAAAAAAGTACCAAGAGCACTTGCAAAAACCACAGGAGAATTAGCGTGACCACAGCAATTACCAGGGTTCTGACATCCATTGTACCTCGTCGATTCATTGCAGCTCGAGAGGTAAACATTAAGGAAGAACAAGCAGAGTTTCGCCCCGGACGGGGATGTACAAATAACACTTTTACCCTTCGTCAAATTCTGCAGCAACGTCATCTGTACCGCCAGCCAACGATCGCCGTATTTCTCGACCATAAAACTACGCTCGACTCGGTGGATCGATCTACAAACTTCTAGGGTCGACTAAAAGCAGGGGTGTACCGACCAAGTATGCCAACACACTGTCGGCGCTCTGTTCCCATACTTCAGCTGGGGTTAGGGTTTACGGTGAACTGTCTGACATTTTCAGCACCAGCAGCGTCGTACGTCAAGACTGTCCACTCTCATCATTTTTTTCAATTTTGTCATACACTAAACAACGCACGACTGTGTGCTGCACTCATAAGATGTCGTTGTGGACCTCATAGCTGATGAGAGACTAACTGATCTTGATTACACTGACGACAAGGTGTTGTTTGACAATTTTAAGCAGCAAAAACAATGCCAGACGTTAAAAAGCGAGACCAACAGCGATGGCTGATTGCATTAATGATTCCAGCATATAACTCCATTCCAATGATCACTAGTGATTCAGCCGAGTTTTGTTCCAAAGTGCGAACTGAAGTCAAATGTGAGTACTGTTTCATTTCGTAATGTACGTCAAAGTGACTGATAGACGCGACTAAGAGCATGAACAGCACCCGCTCATAGTTCAGCAACCAGATCCAAAAGAGGAAACTCAACGAAGACAACAAAGAGTGATAAAAATCACATGATTATCAGGTCGGTCGTCTGCAGCGATAAGCCGCTCACGCAGCGCGTAGAATCGGAGGAACCTATTCAGGTACGAGGTATGAGCGACGATCAGCAGCAAAAGGACTCGCATCAGCAGCCGGCCGTTCCCATACAGCCGGTCAGTGGATCGGAAAATGGTCCCTTGGTTTGAAATATACGTTGTCAATAGCAATAACGGAAGCAGATTTTTGGGTGACTGTTTATTGACTTGCAGCAGGAAAAAACAGAGAAATAATTGCAAAGTAACAGCTTGGGTTCGTTAACTCGGGCACAAGCATCGTATACTACCCCACTGCTCGACTAGTGGAGTCTTAGTTGTGGAATTTAGAAGTCGACGGAACGGAGAGGTGCCACAGCCAGATAACGACAGTAAAGCGCGAAACAGATGGCGCTGAGACCTGCCTTAATTAATTCAACGCGTCTTTTTTGTTGGAGGATTGATCCTGTGGAAGTTTGTTTTGACAAAATACGTGGGTTCGCTTAGTTGTTCGACCCACCCGGTCAACATATTCGGAGTGGGGGTTGAGGGTCAAAAAAGAGATTTGTTCTTTCCAAGCGGACGTCAAAAATGGGCAGTTAGAATTTCATGGACTAAACAGTAGACATAAGAAGCACGCATGAAAAGTGTTACAATTGCATATACTATGCGCGCTAGGTCGGACTGAATATGAGAATTGCATGAATGGGAGACTAAGCTGGAACCTCACGCGAAACCAACAGGTCAACCATAACTGGCAGACCAATCACAGTCTATGATGGAACGAACCACAACCGCCAAAGAAAGCAACTCATGTACCTTTCCACACTCCGGTGACCGTGAACCCGTGTCTGAACCACCGTAGTGAAACCCATTCACACGTAGTGAGTTCAATTCCCATCAGGATCACGGGTATTGGGATGAACTGTTTTATTAAGAAAAAGTCTCAAACTCCTCCGAAGTCAGCCGGTCAGCCACACTTGGATAAGAGATTCCAGCCTACGAGAAAAAGACGTATACCGACATTAACACCGACTTGATATTTTGAGCTTTCACTCATTCTAAGTAAAAGAATATACTCCCACATGATGAAGTGAGTGGAAATCAATCAATGCAAACAACGCCGATCAATCAGGAAACAGGGAAGTTAAAATTACAATTAGAGAAGTAACTCACCCGGTAAAGACGTTGCATCAGATCCAGCGAGCTCCGAATACCTTCTTCTTTGGATTTGCGCTGTGCGGAAATAGAAGAGGTGTACACAAAATAAAGGTAATGAAGTGTGAATCACACATGATGAGTAAACGGGAAAGGATCATTGAATCATTTGCACAATACTCAATTCACATATTCAGACTGCAAGTGTCTGAGTGCAGTCGCGTAGACCCTATCACAAACAAGCACTAACATAAGGTTTACTGAACTGGCTTACATATGAACTTAGACTTACCTGTTGTTCGGCAGCGGCGGGTTGCATGCTCAGTATGTACACAATGAGGTTGTTCAAATTCTGAAATGATAACAACAGAAAAATAACAAAGCAGATTACTACACAGATATCTAGGCTGTGAAATAAGTAGAGCACAATTCAACAAATTTGAATCAAGTTATCCGAAAAGTTGTTCATTGTTCCGGTTGTTTGTTTGCAGAGTGTAGGCACCTTGATGTTGAATGTATGAATATGGAAGTAGTCATTTTCAGTAGTTAGGTCCCTTCCCGTCCCCTTCTTTTCCTCTTCTCTCTCTTTCTATATAGGGTTTGCTTTTTCTTCATGGTTGTGTGGCAGTAAAACATTAGTGTGAACCACTGATGTATTGCTGTCTATGATGATGAAGAAGATAGTGAAACGGACCACGTCGAAACACGACGGATGGGTGAAATTATCACATGAGACGGCAAGCAAAGCCACATTTATCATCAGTACATTGAAGAAGCCTTTATCGTCACTCGCTATGTTACATGTGCTAACCAGAATCATTTTTCAACAAGAAGCCACCCCAACACATGCGTCACAGGTCAGAAAAACATGATATCTGCTNGAGGTGTAACGCTAAAGGAAGTTGAAAATGGACAAATTTTTGATCTCAAACAAATGCAGCTGAGCTGAAAACATAGTCGCCGAACAAACTCCGAGATAAAATGTAGTGCTTACAATCGATATCAAACGAGGATGAGCAATAAACCTTATCTAGACACCTCCATGGAATGAGAAAAATGCGCCACGAACGCGATACTTCGCCAGCGTGGATGTCAAAAAAATCCCCAAGATCGCGACCAATACACAGGGTAGTGAAAATACAGTCTACTGTGGTCGGATCATGCATTTCATAGGCCGACAGAGCGTCTGACTGATGACGGTTGGAAGAAACCGTAAGGAGATCAGGCGATGAGATGACCATGGCTATGAAAGCCCTGACTACCTTACGAAGCAGGGTTGGAAAGTGTCGCCCGTCAGTCGTCTGTGGCCATTTAAAACCACCGACTGAAGACGTTCTAACACGGCAGTGTGTCGCTGTCAATGTCGAGCCTAAAACCGCAAAGTTGATGAAATTTTTCATGAGGCTCCATTGTCTATCTAGCTCACCAAGCTACCGCTGTGGTAACTACGGTCACGGTTAGCGACAGCCGGGAATACAGTACCCAAAGGTACAGCTAGAAATAGATAACGATGGCAATGAAACGTCTAATGGACACGCCAATGAGGAATTACGATACTCGGCAACAAGGATAGCATTCATTCGGAGTGTAGTGATGCATATAAGTAACACCGATATGATGTACGGAAGGCGACGCCTTCGATCAGATATTCCATAGTGATTGGCCGTGCATTCAACACGACCGATGGGTGAAATTATCACATGAGACGGCAAGCAAAGCCACATTTATCATCAGTACATTGAAGAAGCCTTTATCGTCACTCGCTATGTTACATGTGCTAACCAGAATCATTTTTCAACAAGAAGCCACCCCAACACATGCGTCACAGGTCAGAAAAACATGATATCTGCTCTGCAGATTAAACATGCTGAACTGGCCAGTCTATCATGGGCCCGATTGAAAAATCTACAGTAAGTGTTCCTGGCCAGTACAGTAAGAAGCCGAGTACGCAGCTTGATGGCTGCTCAAACGCGGAAAAGTACACTGAACCCGCCCAAGCTCGATTCGCCTATTAACGGTACCCTGAAGTGTTAAGTAAGGGTAATTCCAGAAGAAAAACTTAGAACACGGTCATGTAGTTTTGTCCTGGCTGTTTCGCTGACTATATTCAATAAATCTACTAAACTATGGGCACTCATTTTCCACTCATAATCTCCGGAAGTATATTAGATGCGAATGGTTCGACTATGGCTCTCGGTGGTTTGGATGCTGATAAAAACCCAATACGACTGAAGCATGATTTGAATTTAACTAACTACGTATAAGGTTGGTTATTTCCCTTGCAATTTACTAGTTAAGATCTTGAACGACTCTCGTAAAGAGAAGTGTTTTGAATAAAGCGCAGTACCCTAAACATACGCAAAGAAAGCACACCACTTACGGGGAAGGTTCGTTTTTCAAGTATCATTTGCAAGCAAATCACAAAGGCAATAATCACCTAAGAGTAAACAAATAAATAATCTTACCATAACCAATTTTTTGAAATATCGGGGTTGTATTATTCCAAACCATCGATCTAAAATTGAGCAGCAAACGGGAAGATGTATTAGTCGTATAGTGTAACAGTTAAGCGAAGGTTAAGTGGTTGCGAACTGTCTAGCCCAGAGTTGTAATAAAAGCCACAGATAAAAACGACGAAGTGGAGCGGGAAAGGGAGAGGACGGCGGTTTGTGTGAACCAAACGAAAAGTTGACCGTCGAACACTAGTTGACAAGCGGTACCCTGACCTATAACTGCTAAACTGGAGTGGTAGTCGGGCTTGTGTACTGTTCTGATCCGGCAGACTATGCTGACTGGGACTCCGGTCGTTCCAGGTGCAACATTGTCAAACAGACCAAATGGGAGCAGTCAGACGAGAAGCAGTTGCATTCATAGGATTGTATGTCGCACTGTTGACCACGTGACAGTACCTAGATAGCGAGGTACGGTCCTATGAGCACACAGCTGAACTACTTTTATGGTTGCGACACTGTTGTCTCTCTTCTCAGGAAGAAGGGGGTTAGAAAAAGTGCCCTCAAACAACGAACACTCCGATCGCCCAACGGTTGACCATAACCACCAGCCTATTATCTAGTACGGTCGGAAAACACGCGGTATCATCCAAAAACTCGATCTAGCTTCGAATATATCCATTACGCACAGCAGTGTTTAGAATAAGACATTATTGTCTTATTCACTGCGCCCTCGGACTAGGCAAACCCACCACTGCCAAGTGAGTCAGACTGTTGAGTCATTAACTCCTGGTAGGGTCCCCCAAGAAAAACCTGCATCTTGTTGTATTGCAGATCAGGCCTTTGAGTCAGAGGTTCGGGGTTGTGTCCCACAAGTCAACCCTCTTCCGCGGCACAAACGACCGGGAGGTATTAGAAGTTATCGTTCTCCTGACAAGGACTGCCATGCGAAACACGTTTCAACTACCAAATTTTTTCAAAAGTCGAACGAATAGTTACGAAACAAACGCTGACATCTTATACTCGGCAGAGATCGTTAGTGCATTCCTTGCAAAACTCAGACAACATCGGAGTAATAATGGACGTCAGGAATGAACAGAATGTTCGTCTCTGATTGCGGTTGAGCGACCAACTGGAGATGGAAAATCCAGAGCAGCTGACCGATCGCATTGGGAATAAATATTGTTGAAATTGGATACTGTGCTACAAGAATATCTGCTTGATCTACAGCATAATATGACAAATCATGATGGAATTAAAATCACTGGACAGAACCGCTGGATCAGTAGTGACTGTAGATGTTTTCAGAACATTGCGCGATGGAATGATGATTTTAAGCCCAATTTTATGCATCCTGTCTAGTTGATTATGGCATTGGTCCAGTTTCTCACAGATTAAGAAAGGCTACTAACCGGTGTGATATGATGAAGACAAACGATATTCGGTTATTATCAAAGGCACTTCAATAAGACATTCCATCGGCTACGAGGATTTAATTGAGTGAAGTGATGATAAGTCCCTGATAAACCTTTTACGAGAGCAATACCAGTGAGGAATTCATAACAAGTATTTAGAAGGTTTGAGGATTCGGTTGGTCGTCGAGCTCAGCACTGAGAATACAAATGTTTCATCACTAAACGTGATGATATCATAAGTGCGTAAGGATTTGAACGTATGGGAGTGAGCGTGTTTTTGCACACATACCGATATATAATTAATAAGTTTACTAAATTTTTTTTAATAATCAATACTGTTTACCAGAAATGGAGACCACAATAGGGCTATGAATAAAAGGGACCGATTTAAGCAGCACAAATAACGATAGTAATGAAGATAAACATTTAAAGAAAGCGACGGATTAAATCCCTTCACAGATATCAATAAGATACTGAAAACTGACGTTATGGTCTTAGTTTTCAATGATGGAGATATATCTGAGCTTGCGAGCTTTTGAACACTATCAAATGCCATATACGTTTTCCATTAGAAAGGATGGATATGTGTGCTCATTTTCACGTAGAAGCGAACTGAGGAGCTGAACAACGTTGAACAGGTCGAAAATTCATCCCAAAAGATTCGGTGTAAATTGCACTTTTGGTCATGACAGCACATTCCATGGACACACCTGATTCTTATGTCAACACCATTGCTGGCTCTAGCGCGTACACATTGATGGTCAACTCAACTCCACGGTAATACCCCGGCCGTCTGGTGGCAGCTTTGAATAGCATTTACACATTACTATGTTGGATAGTTGCAGATGAATCACTAACGAAGAGAGTTTAAAATGTTTAGGGAACATAAATCACACGTTCCTCATGGTATAAATCTTAGAAACAAGTGCAGAACGTCTCGAAATTCAGTAGGTATGAGAAACCCGATTTTAAATGAGACATTCAACTAACAAAATATTTGAGCTCAGAAGTGACATGTGTTCAGCTAGCGCACGGTCACGGACGCAACTCAATGAGTGAATTATTATCGGCAACGGACAGCAAAGAACTTCCTTGGGTTTACATGGGCCATGTCACCAAGATGTACAAGACCCCGTTGCACAAGGGAGATACCAAATGACCAAGGAGTGTGGAAACAAATACTGCAGTACCATTTTAGGAGAAAGTCAAACAATACACACATGCACGTTGAGAACAAACCTATTATTTTTGAAGGAGCCGATTCCAATTTATTCAAAGCAGCAGCGTAGGCGTTCAATACCATACCAGGGTTGGGGAATCCAGCGATAAGAACCGGGTAGGGACCATTGTCCGTAGGTTCGGACAATGTCGGAACGGCCTCTATCGAGGGAGTTACATCACTTCGGCTGCTTGTGCTCGAAACCAACTGACCCGTTGGTTTTCGAGGTGTATTGAGCAGGTCGGACACGGCCAGTACCATAAATCCACGAAGGCATTCAACACTTGGATAATTTGTTCGGGACACCTCAAGTACACCTTCCATTAATCGAGTGATGAGACGATGCAAATGTTTTGGCCGTAATTGCTGGAAAAGTTGATGTTGCAAATCCCGTGCGGCGTCCAAGTCTACACCGTGCTCATCGCGACCAGTTAGAAAATGACTGTAAGGGGATCAGAATGGGAAACAAGCTGTCCAGTACGCACGCGATAGTTGTGTAATTTGAAATAAAAAGGATTTCCGGCCCTCATTCTCAAGAACGATGGAAGAATCTTGAAAGGAGAGCTGTTGGATAGGGGACACAAAAACCTGTTAAATTGAGTCCAGCAGGACAAAACTACCAACTACATAATTGTGTCAGGAGTTAGTAAACGTTTTCAGATTTGAACAGAACCCGAAGAAGTAATGAATCACGCAGCCGTTGAGTCTAAAAATGGCGAGCGAAGTGAGACAGTACGACAAAAAGCCCAAAACAAAGACTGATAATGAAGACTGAAAAGGGTCAACGACTTTATGAAACCTGCAAGCACACTATTTAGCCTGGCATATTATCAGATCTCATAATATGCCAAATCAGCGATGAGATTAATTACTACGACAGACAGTACCCAACAACCAAATTTTCACGGACTTCCACGGTCGATGATCACGTAGTTGTTTAATTGATTTACACATACTTGCAGGCCAGTGGTCGCGATGTGCAATATAAGATACTAATACACGATTGTCTTCTTGGGCTCAGATCTCGCGCCAAAAACCATATATAAACTTGACAATGACGTTGAACAACCGGGTTTGGCAAATGACAAAACGAAACGGGCACGCANGCACATGTGCCGATTTATTGAATCTGACAGCGCACAAGCGAGAAAGTCGTGATCGGTTAGTAATGTCACTGTCAAGAGAACGATAACTCCCGATACTTCCCGGTCGTTTATGCCGCGGAAGGGGGATGACTTGAGGGACCCCACCCCGAGCCTCTGACTCAAAAGTCTGACCTGCGAGACAACAGGGTTTTCTTGGAGGACCCTACCCGGAGCCAATGACTCAAGGGTCTGACTCACTTAGCAGTGAGGGGGATGCCTAGCCCGAGGAAATAGGGAATAAGACAATGTCCGATTCTGAGCACTGCTGCGCGCAGCGGATGTACTCGAAGATACATCGGACTTTTGAGAGATATTTGATGTTGTTTGAGCGTATTGGACAACACGCCGGCGGTCACGGTCAACCGGGCGATCGGAGTGCTCTCTGTTTGAGGATACCTTTTCTAACCCCTTCTTCCTGATACGGAAGACAGCAGTGCCGCAACTATAAAAATAATTCTGCTGTATGCCCATAGGATCGTGCCTCACTACCAAAGCACTCCTACGTGGTTAGTAGTGCGAAATACAGTCCTATTCATCGGATTTGTCATCCAACCAGACGTTCCACTAGTGCTCGTTCAGCCCCCGAAAGAGACGAAAATAAGCAGAGCAATGACGTATTGGTAAGATGGAAAAATCAACCATAATGATTTAGTCCCAGCGTGTGTAACAGAGAGCTGACTGTGAGGAATGCAAAGAACCTTCCAAGCTGAACTGTTAAGTTAGACTTCATCAGCACCTTAAAAGATGAGTAGTTGTGCTACCTATAGTCAGTAACCACAGCCAATAGTCAAACACAGAAGTGTACAATCAAGATATACGCATTTCTTACTTTCTTGTCAAGCAAGTGGCTGCAAGACAACCGAGCGACGAGAACGCAGTCTCCAAGCGATCACTTGCGTGCATCGAGTGTTGCAAAGTAGTGCCATCCACTGAATCCGAGTCAGACGCAACGGAACTCCTGGAACGGACACCGTACGCCGGTGCTGGTAGCGGTAAAGCGGTGAGAGCATTTCGAAGATGAGCCAAAGCCTCGGGACAGAGGGTAGCAATTGAGCGAGGCGACATGGGGTCCCAGAAGCGGAAATCATCCACACCGTTAGGTCCTTTGATCTGTTATTTCAATTATGGAATGGAAGATACAACGATAAGTAGAAAGATTTCACGCTGCTAGCATGAGATTTCATTTACAGATTGTGTGAGAAAACGCAGAAGCTGTCGTGTGTGTAGATCGAAGAAGACTCAAGCTGGACCTAAATCTCACATCGTTAAAATATTGAACTACCTAATGACCATCGACCATTAACCCTACGATTGTGTGAGGATCAGCAGGATGTTGACAAAAAAACCAAACGTACAGCTGGATATAAAATCACACAGACGTGCTGCTACTCACAATGAACAACCCTATTCGCGAAGGCCCACAAGTGCAAGAACATCATCGCCATTGACAAAAGAAAATCAGTGATTCATACTGATACATAGCTACTACACGATACCATGTTTGGGTGTCGCACGTAAGTGATATGCATGGTCACCTTGCCCACAATTTGACAAGCAGAATGCACGACCATACACAGCGGAGCAGTTAAAGTTTTCAAAACAGGACTACACCATCATCACTTGGCATTATTTTGTTGGCCGATGACCGTAATAAACCAAACGCTGTTTACGCAGACGCTCCCACTACGTACAGGACAGAAAAGTTCATTTCTGACCAAGACGATATTACGTTGGACTCACATAGTTCTTCTTACACATTTTTCAGCATCTGTTTATCGAAAGCGGTCTGCAGCCGATAACATTTTCCAGATCAATGATTGGTCACTGATCAGGCCTGTATTACCTTCTTGATTGTTATTGTTTGAGCAGCCAAAACGCTTCAACATTGCTCAGCCATTTCACTACATTAATACACTAGTATAACAGCGCTCACAGGCAGAAATTGTTGCGGCTCGGTTACACCCGCAGATTCTCAACCAGGTGACCAAGACCGGTAGGAGGTATTGAAAGGCCCGTATGCAACAGATTCATCTCACTGAGTGTAATTGCCATAACATAGGAATCAGTAAAACGCACGGAAACCAACCTCCCCAATGGCATTGAGAAGCAGATCCGAGAGACCTTTAAAAACTGTGTGGAGAAACTTGTCACATCAATCCCGATCACGCATAGTATTAGCAAACCAACCACTTGATCGTACGGATTTAGGCAGTATGCAAAAATTAACGCGTCAACCACTAGTGAACCGAATTAATGACCAACATTGAGAGTTGATTAGTGAACCGTATAAGATGCAAAATTGTTGCAGCCATGGATAGGGCAAGGTAACGTCACAGTTCCAACGTCTTTAACGAATGTCCAACAAGCAGGGGTAAGGTACATTCGGTGTTAAAAGGTGTCATGCAAAGAAAAACGTCGTCCTTTTTTCAGGATTAAGCAAGAATTCCGGACACAACCGCAACAGTCATCTGAACAAGGAACAATAAAAGATTTCCAGATGAAACACTGCAAGCATCTGCTCATCTAAACATCATTCAAGTCCATTGTTAGGTATATAGGCGTCCACGACCTAACCAACCTGAGCACCTGGGTGTGTAGTCGGTCTTGTGTATTACATCGATTCGGAGAGATATACTCACTAGGTGGTCAGGTCATCCAAGGTTTAACCATATCAGATACGCTAGAGGGGAGCAGTCACACGAGAAGTAGGTGTACTCATAGGGTTGTACGTTGCACTCTACCACGCAAGAGTGGTCAGGTAGTGAAACACCATTCTATGAGCAAACAGCAATCATATCCACAGTTGTGGCACTCCTGTCTTCCGAATAAAGAAGGGAGTTTCAAAATGTACCCACAGACAAGAGCAATCTGGCCGCCTAACGGTTGACCATGACCATCGGTGTAATATAAAATACGGTCGAAAAACATCCGGTATCATTCAAAACTATGGTACCGCTTCGAAAACATCTACAGTGTACAGTAATGAACAGAATCAGAGAGTTTTGTCTTATTCATTGTGCCGTCAGACTAGGGATGCTTTCACTAATGAGTCAGACTTCTAGATCAGTGGTTCCGGGTGGGGTACAACGAAAAAAATAATACATCCTATTGCTTCGCAGATCAGGCTTTGAAGATGAATACTATGGGTGAGGTCTTTCAGTTCAACCCCCTTTTATGGCAAAAACAACCGAGAAGTATCAAATTAACAGGTTTCCGACAACAATAACATCATTCATCCACTACCACATTCTCTTATTTTGACCCGCAAATTCTCTGCCCTCACTGTACCACATCCAAAGCTAAGAAAACTGATAAATATTGGCGCTTTTAATGCCCGCACTCTGCGACAAGTTGGTCAGCAAGCGACTCTGGCAAGTACTGTTTCAAGTCTAGAGCTTGATTTGCGCTTTGTATCAGAGAATCTAGGACGCTGGCGCTGTTATTCACTTGAGCTTACCTCTTGTCCAGAGGACATATAATGGCAAATTCAAGATAACTTACCGGCATGCGAGCGAGGAAAGTGTGAAGAATGCTTATCAGGAAGCACTGGTGAACAAATCGCCCAGTGCGAGTCAAGTGAGGGGTCTTAACGAACATTGGGAACAAATAACAGGAGCCATACAACCTGACTGTGAAGAGGTGTATATCGGAGTTGTGCAGCTACGATAGAGTTGGATTTCTAACACACCGAAAAACCTCATGAACCAGCATCGCTCGATTCCACATGCCACAGAACACGATGATGACCATCGACAACTTAAACACAAGTTGAGTGAAAGTCTGCGCAAATACCGTGGACACCACACGGTTACACAGCCGAAAGAGATGGACAGAGCCTTTTTATCAGGGAAAGGCAGAAATTTTTTTTGCCCTAATCCGTAGTTGCACTTGCCAAAGAGTCGGCGTGAGATCACATACAACAAAGATGGTCCACTATAATCACTAGTCAATCGCACCGACTTGACATGTGGACTGAACATTTTGAAGAACGGTTCAACTGACCTCAACTAAATCATGTGTGATGATGGGACACAACTAGTCAGTTATTGTGTTCCAGACAGCCCTCCGTCAGAAGCAGAAGTGGCTCTGGAGCTCAAGTCATTGCAGCGTCACAAGGCTCCTGGAACAGACCTCTTTCCTTTTTTTATCAAAAAACGGTGGGGAGACGTTGATATTAGAACTGACGAAACTCCTCCATACTGTTTGGGAGACTGGGGACATACCTCGTGATTGGCGTTTCCCAACAGAAATCCCCGCTGTCAAAAGGGGGTCCGAGGTATATTTAACTATCAAAGAGACATCAGTCTAGTGCATGTTACGTCCAAGTTGCTCACTAGGCTCGTTTTACGTCAACTCAGTTAGCCCAGAGAAAGTCAGACATGCGAAGAACAAGCAGGATTCCGATCCGGTTCAGGGTGTGTTGACCACATTTTTACCTTACGACGGATGTTAGAACATCGACACCCTTATAGACAGTCAACGGTTGCCGTCATCTTAGACCTGAAGACTGCTTTCGATTCAGTTGCTCGTAACCTTCTCTGGAACTGTCTTTGCAAAGGAATATCACTGAAATACGTGAATCTGTTGAGATCACTGTGTGTTCACTCTGCAAGCAGAGTGAGGTTTTATGGAAAACTGTCTCGGACGTTCATCACTTCCAGTGGTGTTCGGTAAGGGTGTCCGATTTCCCCCCTCATGTTCAATTTTGTAATGGACGACATTCTAGAGGGTGCACTTGAGTAGTCCAGTGTCCTTGGTGTTGAGTTTCTACCTGGTGCTCGGTTGACCGATCCGGAGTACGCCGATGACACTGTCTTACGTAGTCCCTCTGCTGAAGACATGCAGATCACGCTGAACAAGGCAGATGACCGGTCAGGATTGTGTGAAATGCGATTCGTATCTTCGGAGGATACGCTAACAGTTCGAAGGCAGGGTATTCCCACTCCCACGTTCTTTGTTGGAAGCAATCCACTTGGGAATGAGGACAGTTTCACATACTTGGATAGCACTATTTTGTCAGCTTGTAACATTGCTGATGAGAAATCAGCGGGGATAGTGAAGGCGTGTGTTGCTATTTCTAACCTATGTTTTCAGTGGCGCCGAGAGGACGTTCGATTGACGCCTAAAGGAGGGGGTGCATAACGCCAGTGCTACACATGCCTGTTCTGCTGATCGACTGTTGATCAGTCTGCGATGTCTGAGTGACACACTCTCCAAGCTATCTGAGTGCTTACTGCACCAGATATTATGTATGAAACGACTAACAGTTGAGTAACACAACCGTGGTGGTCAAGGAACGTCGGGGTCAGGGTGTATGAAGACCGTGGCTATTTAATTGAGTAAAGTATGCAGTTATCGGTCATCTGATTGACGACTTCGTACTCACTCAAATCGCTGGCTATGAACGCCTGCGCAGGCTCATGGTCCCTACGAATCAATGAAGTCGAACGTAGATGGCAGCCGACACACTTCGTTAAATCTAGGGAAATTTCAGAGCTATCGAAGCAATAGAATATCGATTACAAGCACGTCTGTTCGCTTGTAAACTGTACGCTGGGGCAACCTCTGCTTTAGTTACGGATCGACGTTTTGAATCGGACATCATGACACCTAAAGTTTGCGAAAATCAGCCCACTGATAGAGGCTACCAGGTATTCAAACCAGTAATAAACTGGCGTTTGATAAGGATTTCCGCTCTAACAGCACCGGTTAGCCGGATTCGAGGTTAGGTATCACAATGCGTTTGTATCACGAGGTGTCCACAATTGGTTTGGTATGCTGACTGCATCATATGATTGCGACTCCACTGATCAGAACCTTGTCATATCTACTTGGATTAGGTTTTATGGCCGATTACCCCGGTCAACTTCTGGGCAACGTGACAACGGATACCTTGTGCAAAGTTTGAAAGTTTAACTAACTTTACATACCGCTTAATATATGTGCAAGCCTCGACTTCATCTAGACTCTTCTAAGTGAGTGTGCGGAACACGAGGGGTTTCTTTCAAACACTGACATCAAAACAACAGCAATCGGGAACATGGAGACTACTGACAACTTGTTAAAACACCCCGCCCAGCTGAGGACAACGAATCACTAGGAAAGGTTAACTGCATTTTCGACTAACTTACTGGTGCTTTTCTGGCCAACAAGCACGCGTGGTCACCGCCAGCGTAGAGATGAACGACCACGAGAGGACCGTCGGAGTTGGACACTGACTGAGGTGGCTCTGCGCCCGCGGCAATCCAACGACCTGGCAGTAACAGGTAAGAGGTGCGAAAAAATCTGCGAACAACATATTATGGACAGATGGATGGAAGCAGTGCCGACGACTTTGCTGTCGGCGGACGAGAAAGGAGATGCGTCCAACTGTGCAGCCACAGCATTACGAGGGCAACAGACAAAAGTAGAAGTAATGTGGTATGATAAAGGACATCACCAGATCAGTGAATCTGTTACAACCAACAGATGAAGAAAGTCAGCCGCATACATGCATGTACTATGATGCGGATTCAAGAGAACAGGGTGAAAAAACTGTTTTTCGTAAGAGTGAGTGTGTTGTTTTGCTTCGGTGCTAGCCAAAAGAAGAGAGCATTTGGGGGATGTAAGTAAAAAAATAGAATGGGATTAGGGAGGTAGTAAACAAGCACAGGTTACTAAGATCCTTTGTGCGTAATTCGGAAAGCTAGTGCATGAAAATATGCTACGGTAACAGAATAACATCAGAGTATATCAGGCTAACAGAAAATAGGTAATGTCATTCAGTCAAGGGAGTCCGATGTATTTGCAAGAACCTTAAAAGAGAAAACACCATCTATCGTTACCGGTGGTATCAAAAGAACTTCCGGTTAGCGAGTAAGCACAATAAGTGTCTTGCGTCTTGTTTCACGGTTTGGAGTCTTAGCTTGTCTTTAAAAAGAAACACACAAAATAATCGCGTTCAAACACTGTCGTTCCTTAAAAATAGGCAGCACTAAATAGGCTGCCAATAGGAGCAACGTTAATTTTAGAATGGGCAAATCCTAACCACAGATCTGTACAGTGTATCCAAGACTTTACAGACTGATCTGGACGTGAGCCAACCAATCAGATTGCTCGCAGCACCTCAGGAAAGCAATGGAAATTCCATTTATTCCTCAAAGTCAATATTATTCTATAACATAACGATAGTCCATAAAAGCCATGACCGCTCCGCTCCGTAAGGTTGAAAGATACCACACAACAATCAGTACCGAAGGTTAGGAAGATTTTCAACGTGTCAACCCTCGTTATCAAATTCGTTTGATGCTTTGACTTTTCGCACTTCTTCGAATATGACTAACAGCAGCAACCGCTGGTCTGAAGCCCCGATAGCCACGAGTGTGAACTAGAATTGGAAAAAGCAGTTCGCACGGATGGCTAGTTCTGAAATCTTAGAAACAAAGTTTGGATAGTGGGGACATGAACATCAGGCTAAGACAATATTGAAATCTAATAATGCGGTGGGTAGAAAAAAGTGATTACATTAAAGCAACTCAGTTACCAACTGCGAGACAAGCAGTGAGGTTATACACAAGTTTCAGCTGCACACATATTAAGGTAAGTAAATCGGAAGTGCGGGAGGTAGGAACGTGAGAAGGGAAGTGTTGTAAAGTAGAATAAAAAGCCCGGATGAGAAAAAGCTATATTGTAAGCAATTGTGAACGATGTTTAGCTTAAATCAGACAGAATGCAGCTTAACAAGGTCAATATTTGTTGTTACATCGACTTGGAAAGAAATCCCAACCGTGAGGTTATCGAGCAGAGTTTACAGGACGGTTACTGTGTTCTTCTCCGAACGATCAAGCAAACAAGCAGTTTTAAAGCGTTTTATCTTCAGACGCCAGAATGGATATTGACGTGGCGTGACGGCTTGCGCATCTCGATGACTTTTTGGGCTAAACTGGACAGAGTTACTCGTACCAGGCAGGCCAACAGGTAGAGGTCTGACAAACCACAGTCTCCTGGTCCTCCAGGTTGGGGGTTGGAAGATGGTTGGCATCTCTTCCTGAAAAACGTACCATTTCTGGTACACCGCCACCCACCCGCTGCGATGCGGTACAGGCTTTTGAGCCAAAGGCTTTG
>QNGE01001211.1:160526-171564 GCA_008508345.1 Paragonimus westermani
AACAGACTGGTATGTCAGCGCGGGGACCAATCAGGATGGCCCTCTGCCTCAGCATCGGATTTTGTTATAACGAGCACCGGAGTAAAACAAGTTGTTTGGGTGCGTCACGCATTAAAACAAACGAGTTACAAGCGGTGTCGAGCTGACCAATGGAAAAGCTAAAGCGTCAGCACCGATTGTAAGTCTTCATTTTGCTGATGCGTCTTGTCTACAAAATGGGCAATAGAAACTCAATAAACTGAGACTTTGTTAGGAGGCGCATCTCCTAACGAGACAGCCAGGACGCATCACGCCACATCGATCAACCGGCCCAGCTCAGATGCTGTGGTCGTGGGTGGTGGTATGGTCCCACTCAGTCAATCAGATTGCAGGTGTGCGGTCGAACGCCTGTGCGCTGTCTGGCCAGTGTATTTTCTCGCGGCTGCCTTCTGATACCCCCTGTAACGTGATTTGTTATGACGCCCTGACTGCCATATACGATTGTCTCAATTGATTCGCTTCGTGTCTGACGTCCATCTATGGTAATCGTTTTTCCCACAAATCTAGAGCTTCTGTGGACTAAGTTTCGTCTCGCTCGTCCAATAAACAGTGCAGCCGCGTCTCTTCTGATTTCTCGTTTCTTGGGGTCAAGCGACCGAACGCGCACCAAGGGGGAAGATCCTATAGATTTGCTTTGTGCCACGAAGACTGACTTTTGCTCTCGTTCCGGAAGATAGCGATTTTCAACATGGTGTCAGAAGAGAAGAAAACTGCAGTTGTCAGAAGGAACACCACGACGAACGCACTGACGATTGTTCCGCCCGAACCGCTGGATGTGAACAGCACGAACAGACTTGCGGACAGCTGGTGTTTATGGAGAGAAAAGTAGGAAGACTTGCTTGTTGGCCAATCTTACGCAGATCAGTAAAGAATATAAGCTGGCTATGTTTTGACATGCAATCGGAGATGGGGGAAGACAAATTCTGAGAAATTTAACGTTCGAGGACAGAGAGGACCACAAGAAAACGTGTTCATTCGAAAAATGAAGGAATATTGTTTGAGGCAAACAAACGAAATGTTTGAACGCTTTCAGTTATTTGAGAGGAATCGGCAGGCCGAAGAAACGACAAATCAGTATGTTACCGTTTTGAAGAAACGTGCAAAATCATGCAATTTCTGCAAGTGTTTAGGAGAGACCCTCATCCGAGACAGAATGGTCATCGGTATTCAGAATTCCGTTATAACCAAGAGACTATTGAACATTCCAAAGTTGACGCTAGCCCAGTGCATCGATATCTGCAACGGCGAAGAGTCAACGGAACAAAGGATGACATCTTTGAACGTAGTAAATGCTATGGACAGAGGCAAAGAACGATTCTTGATGATTTTGTGTCAGTTTTGCGGTGGCAGACATCTTCGTCAACACGAAGCCCCAGTATTTGGAAAGACGTGCACGAAGTGCCGGAAAAGGAACCATTTTGGCGGACAGTGCAGATCGCCTACGGTCAGTCTGTTCGACAAAGATGATAGTGGAGTGATAAACCGGCTCAACGAATCAAGCAGACAGGAATCTTTGCAGAATTGCTCATAGAAGACACAAGAAGAAAATACCAGGTAGACTCCAGTGCATCAGTGAATGTCATCAACAGACTGCATTACGGGAGCCAACATACGCGAATCAAACGCACAGCTGAAAATGTGGGATGATGCGGCGACAAACGTTAACGGAGTTGCGACACTGTCGGTCATGAATCCGAAGAACGGGAACCATCATCACAGACAGCAATACATCAGTGGCTCACAGTAACGCTTAACTGCCACACAACCATGAACAAAAAAGCAAACCCTATATAGGAAGGGAGAGAAGAAAAAAAGAGGGGGACGGGAAGGGACCTGAATACTGAAAATAGCTATGTCCATATTCAAACATTCAACATCAAAGCGCCTACACCTTCCAAACAAACAACCGAACCGTCAGTGAAAGTAAGGTGTCATCAGCAAGACAGCTTCCTTGCAGCTTTCGTTGCCCCGCGTCATTGAATGCACTCACTTCACAGACAACTCGGCCAAACAACGACAACATTCACGCCAGTGAGCTCGATTGGCCGCCATCTCACATAGAGTCTCAAACTACCGACTACGAGAGTCGCGGGAGACGAACCCGACCTACAGTAACCAACCGCCTAGTCATCGATTTCATTTCTCTAAGCCAGATCATCATTCGTCTACCCCGTACCTTATGCCAATCGGCCGCAGCGTCAGCAAAAAGTGCTCGGTGTGGAAGACGACTAGTTGGCATTCTTAATACATGACCTAACGATCTAAGTCTGTGCGAATGTAGGAATCGAGCGAAACAGTTCATTTGACAATCAGTGCCAAACACTCGCCTCCCAACCTCCTCGTTGCTTAATGGCTGGTGCCACCCGATACGACCGACTGAACGCAGACATCGGTGATCAAATACTTGAAGACGTTTCACGTCTTCCACTCTCAGCGGCCACGTTTCGCTGTCGCAAAGTAGCACAGTCCTCACTGTCGTCTTATATACGCGAAATTTGAGCACCATAGAGAAACCTATCAGCCACCGGAGATTAGCGAATACAGCTCTAACCTTAGAGATACACACTTCTATTTTATTCCTTACACTTCCCCAACCACTGATGTGGCTTCTCAAGTGTAAAGCTGGTCGGGAANACCGACTGAACGCAGACATCGGTGATCAAATACTTGAAGACGTTTCACGTCTTCCACTCTCAGCGGCCACGTTTCGCTGTCGCAAAGTAGCACAGTCCTCACTGTCGTCTTATATACGCGAAATTTGAGCACCATAGAGAAACCTATCAGCCACCGGAGATTAGCGAATACAGCTCTAACCTTAGAGATACACACTTCTATTTTATTCCTTACACTTCCCCAACCACTGATGTGGCTTCTCAAGTGTAAAGCTGGTCGGGAACATCCATAATTCCATTATCGAACAATGGGTCCACGTTGCCACAACAATCTTACAGAACCACTTTACACTTAGAGGCTGGAAAGCACATTGCACGCATTTAGCAGGACGCGAAATAGCGTCTAGCATTGTTTATGTCGCTTGAAATTGTCCAACAACACGTTGTCGTCAGCAAAAATAAGATCAGTCAGTCTTTCACCAGGTAGAAGGTCCACCTTGGCATCTTGTGAGTGCTGCAGACAATCCTCCAATATTTCATCTACGATCAAACTCCAGGAGCGGCGTAAGTCAAGGCTGTCCCCTCTTAGCATTGTTGTTCAATTTCGTCATACACGAAACAACAGACGACTGTCTGCGGCATTCACAATATGCCGGCGTGGACCTTCTACCTAGGGAAAGACTTATTGATCTTAATTATGTTAGCGAAAAAGCGTTGTGGTTTGATAATTTTAAGCAACACAAACAATGCTAGTCGCTGTTTTGCGTCCTGCTAAACGCCTCACAATGCGCTTCCCAGCTTCAAAACACAGTGTTTCCGTAATACTTGTGTACATTCCGTTTTGCTATGTGGTTCGGAAGCGTGGCCGTGTTCGCGACGAGGATCAAGACAGAATTACTGTGACTGACAATCTTTGTTTCCGTCAGTGAGCCCAGATCAAGTTGACCGGCTGCGTAAGCAACACAGCCGCTCTCTGGCGTAAATTCAGAACGCTCGAGATGTGCGATCAACTGGCCAACGAATCATGCTGCACAGCTTGCGATGGTTGAGTCACGTACTCCGTATGCCATCTGTTCGTCTGCTGTACAGGGCATTTTGTACTGAGAGGTCACCAAAAACTGGTGGTCAAACAACAGCATGGTCATGAAATATGAAGACTCTGACTGCTCCGCTGAACAAAGTCGGCAGGTACCGCCTGCCTGGCTGGAGTCTCCGTGATCATTGAAACCGCTGGTTAAAAAAGCTATCTGTGATGGCGGTGTGTCGCAGTCAATGGCGCACTTGCCTCCATACCATTTCTCGTTCTTCTGCTCAGTCTCCTTTCATTAGTTTTCAACCTTCTTACTGACATTTGCTTCCGAGGTATTCTACGTCATTGTTGATATAAATGGCGGCCTGAGCCACAGTATCATTTGATCAAGCCCACAGCTGTTATGATCATGATGATCGATGATTAGGGCGGTATTCGCGAATCGTAGACACCTCTGGCGAGAACGAGGCATCTCTGAGTCTTACGGGTCACGTACATAAGGTGACAGAAAGAGTTGTATTAATTAAGGTCTGCGAAATTTGCCGCCTGAGATAGAAGACGTGAACCGCCTTCAAGTCCTTGGTCGTCGATGTCTGCGTCTAGTCGACCTTACCAGGTAGAACCAACAGATAATCAACGAAGTGGTGAGGAAATGAGACCTAGTAATGACTAATAAACGAAGTCCCGACAAGTGAGACATTCAAACGTGTCTACGTCTACCAATCCGCATGTAATAAGGTGCCAAGCCAGTCGTCTGCCCTACCCAGCACTCTTTGCCGATGTCTCGACTGAATAGCGTAAAGTGAGAAATGGACAGATGGAGATGACCAAGAGTAGAGGAATGAAGTCGTTCACCAGTGGAGTTGGCCACTGGTTCGCTTGCCGAGCTGGGGTCCTCACAGTTCACAGAGTCGGTGACTGGAGACGCTAGGTGAGATGGCGGCTAATCGAGCTCAGTTACGTGAATGTTGTCGTTGTTTGTCCGCGTGGTCTGTGAACTGAGTGCACTTGACAACGTGGGGCGGTGAGAGTAGTAAGGAAGTTGGCTACTTTGCTGATGACTTCTTACTTTCATCTATAGCTCGGTATTTTGTTTGCAAGGTGTAGGCACCTTGATGTTGAATGATTGGATACAGAGGTGGTTATTTTTAGTGGTCAAACCTCCCCCCATCCTCCCTTTTCTTCTCTCTTTCTGTACATGGTATGCTTTTCTCAGAGTTATGCGACAGCTGAGCATCACTGAGAGCCACTGATCTAATGGTGTCTATAATGATTATGATGGTGATGATGACCATGATCCATATCCCCAAAAGAAAACTTGGGGATGGCTGTCCTGAGAGGGGCCGGTAGCATCGAAGAAACCGACGTACTTTTCGAACTCCCGTATCGGACGGCGGGTCTGTGCAAATGGCAAAATCGTATGCATTCAGTTATACTGAGTAGCAGCCAAAATGTTTTGGTCCTCTATTAATGTGCCGAGATAAATTATGTACCAGATCACTGATTGCTTCGCAGATCGTCCTGCTAACATGAGGTATTCGGGAACCCCCAACTCGGATGAGCTGGAACAGCTTTCGGTAATTACCAGTGCAGACGACTGGTTTCAGCACTGATGTAGTGATCATGCTGTAGGCTTTTCAAAAGTTCCGTCAGCAAGTGTCATTGTTCACAATGCCAGAAATTCAGGACAGTGATCACGGTCCAAAAAATCTACGTTGGAGGCAGTTTTTTTGTTAGACAATCCACATGCAATGGTGTTTGTGTTAAGTGTGGCGTCATGAATTAGCGAAAAGCAGTAGTCATATCATTGGGTACGACAGACGTTGGTTCGGAAGTCAACCCGTCCTGGTATCCACACAGCAGAAGTATGTGTGAATCTCGTTATATCAATTCACCTGCAGCGACGTGGGCGACCATCACATCGAAGAGCAAAATGAGCACGTACTGCTTGGCGGTCAGAATTAGGAGATGTGATCCAGTACGATCGACAAGGTGGATGAGAGGAGAAAGGGTGCCATGTCGCGCGGTTGGGGTTGTTATGCCGAAAGTTAACGTTCGTCAAGAACAAGCAATTATCTATGTACAGCTGTAACGTCAGCGGTGGAGAGCTGAATGTCACGTGCGCTGGGAATTGGAAACGGCGTACCTATATCGGTGCTTCCTAAGGCATCGGTGCAAAATGCTATAGATTCCCCTTCAGGTGATCACAAAATAGTGGGAGCATGAGTAGAGTATGAACAAAGATAAATACACTGTTTTTTCCAAAAGTCTCCATTTGTGCGACATTCCATTTTTTAACATCATTACTACCTTTTTGGATTGGTGCTGTTATTCAACAGTAAACAAATTTTGTATTGTGCAACATGTTGAGTGGATTAATCGGCTGGATACAGGGAATAAAAACATTTCACAAGAACAATTAGTGGTGAACTGTCAAGTCCCTTGGTCTTAATAGATACTAACCAGAAAAAGGTACTCATAATCATCTGAACAAAAGACGCTTTTTGTTAGGTTGTTATGGCGCAACGCTGTGCACCACCGGATGAAAACGCTCAGATGCAACAATGTGGCGCAATCGAACAGGGCGTCTGTATCCGCAGTGTTGTTGAATCTTACACATGAATTTACGTACCTTCGAGTGAACCTCTTGTTGCAGTTTCTTGGGCTTTTACCTCGTACGTGACTGTGAGAACCAAAAGTATATCGTATATACATATACAAATATACCATATGATCGATAAATACTTGCGGTTTTAAAAAAGATCTTGACCAGGGACAAAACGGGAACGCACACAATCGTCCAGAATTCCAGTAAGAGTCATTTTGAACACAGGTCCAAGTCCTGAGGAATGAAACCTTGTAAATCATGTTTGAGTGATTTACGAATGATCAGTTCACAATGAAAAGCTACACATACCACGCATCAACCAGATGTAGTGAAAAAATAAAAGGGGAGAACAAGCAACAGAATGAAGAGTAAAGCTCACTGATTGGATCCGTACGAAAACACGCGACCATCTTGCGTGAGCACAACCGTATGCGCCTCACCACAGTCCACAAACACAACTTTCTGATCTCTCAGACTGCGGATTTCAGTGGGTACACTGACCGAGTGTAGCTGAGCGCTGTCCACGGACGACCGGGATTGCACACGACTGCCTGTCCCGCTGACCACATCTGCCGCGTCTAGTGGGCCTAGCCCCAGTTGACCGTATTTGTTTCCGCCCCACACATAGACGTGACCACTGATTGTGATCAGTACACTATGCATCCCGCCAGCGCACAAGCTGCGTACCGGTAGGCCAGTCAAACAGAGAATCTGCTGTGGAACAGGAACAGGATTATCCGATCGGAAACCGAGACCGAGTTGACCCCACAGGTTTGAACCAAAAGTGAATACACGCGAAGTGTCAGTCAGCACGAGACTGTGTTCCAGACCGAGACTGGCCTGACAGGAGAATATGCATTGAGTTCAATTAAACAGTTCTGCAAGACCACGCGAAGTCATTAACAGCAACCAGTTTGCGAATATTTAGCTTCGACGAAAAATTATGAAGCACACGATTGACAAAGAAGCAGCGCTCTATCACATAAAATTAAGGTGCAAAAGATCGTTTGGAAAAGCAGCTGAAGAAGGGCAAACAAAAGCTGTCACCAGAAACCCAGTCATCGGAATGCTATTCAGGTAAATCTACCATGTTTTAATACATGCCCCCACGATTGTGAAAAAAGTACCGGACTAGACCACATGATAGAGTCGGACGCTAAACGGTGTCGGAAAATCGGTTGTCATGAATACCAATGCATAACGAAAAGGAATTACTAATGGTGTCGATCGCACCAGTGCGGCGGAGTTGTTTGCAAACTTGCCAGTGAACTGGGCTGATAAAACCATAAGTTTACCTAATATGCAACGCGGACTAACAACCATGCTCTTTGACTCACTAAAATTCATTCGCTTTTATCGTACTTGTTTATTAGAACAAATCAACTTCTGTCCATATATATATATACATTTTATGTAAATAAATAAATATATATATCAAATATATCCGGTTACTGTCTACTGCAACCACCGAATCCCCAAGGCATACGACACATGTGTAGTACTTGAATAATGTTAACCTTAGTCCCACACCATTGCTATCAGCCTAAATATCGCGTCGAAGGGATATTTCGTTCTTCGCTTTAAAAAGATGAGAACTCCCCTTGTGATGCAACGGTTCCGGTTATCATTGGTTACACAGGAGGCGAGATGTGAGGATGGAAACACCAGTGATACGACACACGCCAATCCTCATGTGACATGTAAATATACAAATATTTATACCACTGCGAAACCCTAATCTGTGCACGCAGAAGTCTGTTGTTCAAGCACTGAAGTTGCCATAGCTTACTATCGTTGGAACAATTAATAGGACACCACAAAAACTGTTGAAAAACGCTATCCTTCGGAACGAAAGTAAAAGTCAGCCTTCGTGGCACAAAGCAAATCTCAGTTTATTGAGTTGCTACTGCCTATTTTGTAGACAAGACGCATCAGTAAAATGAGGAATTACAATCGGTGCTGACGCTTTAGCTTTCCCATTGGTCAGCTCGACACCGCTTGTAACTCGTTTGTTTTAATGCGTGACGCACCCAAACAACTTGTTTTACTCCGGTGCTCGTTATAACAAAATCCGATGCTGAGGCAGAGGGCCATCCTGATTGGTCCCCGCGCTGACATACCAGTCTGTTAGCGTTTTCGACACTGATTGGCCTTCTGCGAATCACTGGTTGGCTTCGTATCGATGCGTTTGTCCACTCTAATACCTTTACATCCTTCCTTCTCTTCGTAGCATAATCCACTCCTGGTTAGTGGTAATACTTTATCATCTTTGAGTTGGAGCTCTTCATCCGGCGTCACTCGTTTTCTCAAATGCTCCCGATTCCTCCTCTTCAGTACCCCACCGGAATCTATTTCGTATGACCGATAACCGCAGAACCTCACTACCACTCCTTCTATCCATCGCCGTAGGTTTTCTGGAACGCACTATACCCATACCTTGTGGCCCACCTGTAGAACCGGTACGTCGCGGGCTCCTTTGTCACGGCATCGCTTTTGGGTTAGCATTCGTCTCTTCAAATCATCGTGCACTTCGGTTTCGTTCGGCGATTGGGGTTTTAGCAGTCCTATTATCGGCAGATGCGTGCATATTCTACCCAACATGCTTTGAGCTGAGCTGTGGGACATAATTTCGTTAGGAGTATTCCCTTTCTCCAGTAACATTAAATATGGATCATTTCCAGATAATTGGGCCAGTTGCAACAGTCGCTTTGCCATTTTGACCGCCGCTTCGGCTTTAACATTTGATTGACTGTAGTACGGACTGCTTGTACGGTGCTCTAATCCCCACTTTTCAACAAACGTTCTAGAATCCGTGCCAATGAACTGTGGTCTGTTATCGGAAAAGAAGATCTTAGGTATACCATAGCGCGAGAATTGGGCTCGGAGTTTATTAACGACCGCACTGAAAGTAGTGGAACTTAGCCATTCTAACTCGTAGAAATCGCTCAAAATGGTCTGTTGTCACCAAGTATTGCTTATTGTTAAATGCAAAGATGTCCGCGGATAACATCTGTCAGGGTCTTTGAGGGATTTAACGCATCAACATCGTTTTCTTGGTTTCCTTTGAGTCAAAAGTCTGACACGCAATACAACTCAGTATATAGTCCCTTATGGAACTCGACACCTGAGGCCAATAGAAAAGCTTCTTTGCCCACCGGATACAGCTGTTCACTCCCGTATTTGCCAAGTGGACGTGCTCCAACATCTGTTGGAATATCCGTGGAATTACTATTCTTTCTCCCTTAAATATTAAGCCGTCTTCCTGGATAAATTGATCGCGGTCACTAAAGAAGACTGCTAATTCCTCGGGCAACTTTCTCTTATCGTGTGGTCACTCGTTTCTAATTGTTTCAGTCAGACGTTGTAACGACCGAACATATAAATGCTGAAACGCTCACAGCCAGCATTTCCTTCTCAAATGGAGCATAGTCTCGGTCAGCAGGCGAAAGACTCCTGCTTCGGTAGTCCACTGGTCTTGTTTGTAATAATACCGTCCCCAGAACAGTTCCACTACTATCACATTGGATGACCAGAGATAATGCTGGATTGTAGTAGTTCAATACAGGGGCCTCGGTAATAACTCACTTGATTTTATCGAACGCTGTCTGCTGTTCCTACTACCATTTCCACGGTATTCCTTTATGGATCAACATGCGGATGGGATGCATCATGTCGGATAGGTCTGGAAGGAACCGACTCAGATAAATGACCGTATCATTCAGTCGTGATACTGCTTTCAAATCCTCAGGAGCTGACAATGTGATTATAGCCTTTGTCTTCTCGAGATCCAGTTCGAATCCGCTTGATGTTAACAAATGTCCGTGGAAAGTGATCTTTTTTTATCGTAAAGCCACTTTGTTGCGCGACGGGCGAATTCCTCAATCGATACAGCGCTTCAAATATTCCCCCAGGTTTATGTCATGATCCTCCCAAGTTTTTCCAAAAATCAGCACGTCATCTGCGACATACGTGACTCCTCTTAATTTATCAAGGGCCTGGATTAAATGTTTTCGAAAAATTTTGCTGGCCACCTTCAGTCCGAAATACAAACACAATCAAGGGAAACGACCAAAGGGGTTCCAAATGTGGTAGTATCTGGATTGCTCGTCTAGTCATCGATGGTTGTTAGACGGCAATATTCTCTTCGAAGTACCTTGATCAGTGGATCGAGATCGATACACAACCCCGTCAGGGTAAGACTGGACCTTGACGTGGTGTGACCGCTTGCGCATCTCGATGACCTTTTGGGTTAAACTGGAGGGTGTGGTGACTACACCAACATAGTTACGCATACCAGGCAGGCCAACAAGTAGAGGTCTGACAAACCACAGTCCCTGGTCCTCCAGGTTGGGGGTTGGAAGATGGTTGGCATCTCGTCCCGAAAAACGTACCATTTCTGGTACACCGCCACTCACCCGCTGCCTTGAGGTACAAGCTATTGAGCCAAAGGCTTTGGTTGAGAACCCCAATAGTTCTGTCTAGCTATGAGCCTCCTGGCAGTATCCCAGCCCAAACAAAACCATGATACCTCACATCAACAATTCCATGCTGCATCGGCCGTCTCGCAGTATAAACCGGGTCGCCCTATCTACTACATACAGCAGGATGGATAGCTGAACACATGCTACTGCTGACCCCTCCCGATTCCCAATTCTGATAACTTCTCTGCAGGTCCCACAGCAGATATAATTAATCGTAGAAACACTGTGCCGATAAGTCCCAGCTCTCGCCACTCAGTCTCAGACCTCC